>CAUYON010021272.1:0-30142 GCA_963573935.1 Arctocebus calabarensis
ATTTAAGTCATGAAACAATAAAAATCCTCAAAGAAAGAATTGGAAAAACACTGGAAGATATTGGCCTGGGGAAAGACTTTATGAGGAAGACTGCCATGGCAATAGCAACAACAGCAATAATAAACAAATGGGACTTAATTAAACTGAAAAGCTTCTATACAGTCAAGGAGACAACAACCAAAGCAAACAGACAACCTACTCAATGACAAAGGATATTTGCATATTTTGAATCAGACAAAAGTTTAATAACCAGGATCTATACAGAACTTAAATTAATCTATAAGAAAAAAACAAACAATCTTATACATCAATAGGGAAGAGAGATGAATAGAATCTTCTCTGAAGACAACAGATGAATGGCTAGTAAACTCATGAAAAAATGCTAATCATCCCTAATTATTAGAGAAATGCAAATTAAAATCACCCTGAGAAATCATCTAACTCCAGCAAGAATGGTCTATATGACAAAAATCTCAAAATTGCAGATGCTGGTGTGGATGTGGAAAGAAAGGAACACTTTTACACTGCTGGTGGGACTGCAAACTAATACAACCTTTTTGGAAGGAAATATGGAGAAATCTCAAAAAACTCAACCTAGACCTCCTGTTTGATCCTGTAATCCTATTACTGGGCATCTATCCAGAAGAAAAAAAAACTTTTACTAGGCTGTTTATCACAGCCTAATTTACAATTGCTAAAATGTGGAAACAGCTTAAATGTCTTTCAACCAAGCAATGGATTGGTAAGCTATGGTATATGTATACCATGGAATATTACTCAGCCATCAAAAAAATGGAGATTTTGCAGCATTTGTACTAATGTGGATAGAGGTGGAACACATTATTCTTAGTGAAACATCACAGGAATGGAGAAACATGAATCCTATGTATTCAACTTTGATATGAGAACAATTAATGACACAGTGGGGCATGGGGAAAAGGAGAGCAGACAGAGAGAGAAGGAGGGAGGGGATGAGGCAAAGAAAACAAAAAAGAAAAGAAAATAGTGACTAATTCTTACATAAACTGGATTCGATTTTGACCAAAGTACATTACTTAAACATTAATTTTTAATTCAACTTGTTAATATGTTGTTTAGCTTATTACATCCTCATTTATAAGTGAAATATGTCTGTAATTTCACAATATATTTTCTCCAATTTTAATATCAGGTGTATCCAGATTAAGTAGAATGACTTTGAATTATTTCTTCTTTTTCTATTGTATATAAGATTTGGCATGATCTGTTTTTTGAAATTATCTTTTACTTTTATTTATAAATATTAGTTGTCTATTTTTTGAGACTTTAGAAAAAATAAGAAGTTATCTTTTATTGTATTTATCATCCATATTTTATATTCTCTTTAAAGTCCATTAATTCTTCATAGGTAGAGTCTTCTGCAATAGCTGCCTCAGGGTCCCTTGAGGGAGTTCCTCTGTTTTGGTTCTTCATGTCACTTGAATTTTTCTATTTGTTCCTCCTCATATGTTCTTTCTTCATGCTCACCTCCTTGTCCTCCTTTTTCCTTCTTACTGTATCCTTTGTTTCAAACAGAAGTAGGCTCTTGATGATCATATGTTGCAATATGTCACCAGGACACCAGGTAGTGCTATGGTATTTTTTAGGAGACAGAGAACACAGCCAGCAACCTCTATGGTCCTTATTCCAAACTTAGTTGCCTTCAATGTTTGCCTGATTGTTTTCTCAGCATTCAGACCCCGCCAGGTTGGGATTTTAAAGCTCACAAGAATCCTTCAGGGGTATGTCTCACAGTGGCCCCTGACTACAGTTCCCATGGGGTTCAGGAGTCCCTCAGCCTGTCCCAAGAGTGAAGTTCTGATCTAGACAGGCAGAATTAAGATGGCTGCTCCTTAGGCCCCTGCTAAGACTATCTCATGACCTTTCCACAATGGGAACCACCTGGCTGCTTAGACCTTCTCAGTATGGCTGCCTCACCAGCCACCAAACCTATGGCAAATACACTCCAATCAGCATTCAAGTCTGGTTGCTGTATATGTTTGAGTCTGCTCACCCATCCAAGCTTTCCACTCAATGCACAGCTTCCCCCAACAACTGAAAATTCCGAAAAGGCTTCCTCCCATCCTGGAGCTTCGCAGGGGGCTAAACAATCCCATCCAGTCACAATCACATGCCTAATTCATCAGATTTTCACTACTCAGGATCATATACTATGCTGTGATCTCCTTGCTGTGCTATGACATCTCCTTGCTGTGCTATGACTCTGGGTAAGGTCTCCACACTCAAGTGAGGACCACACTCTCTTTTTCCCCAGTCATTCTAAGAGAGCTCAGGTAAATGAGCCTTCTGGTCCACCATCTTGCTTCACTCCTCAACTGTTGTATTTTTTAAAGAAAATGTAAAAAAAAAATTCTTGAGGTTTGCGAATGAAAACAAAATCTTTACCCTCTCCCCAGACTCTAACTGACTAGACTAACAACCTTTGACCAACAGGATACTCTAAAACTAAATTACTAGCCATGAGAAAGTTCAGACATGCCTCTTCAAGTCCCTTCCCTTGTTGGAGCTATCCTTCCTAGCTCATTAATAGAAATAACGCTTTGGAAGACATACCTGCAGGTGATAGATAGATAGATAGATAGATAGATAGATAGATAGATAGATAGATATAGATATATAGATATATCTCAAACCATTTGAGTCTGGGCTTAGTCCTGCAGTTTGTCTCTGATTAACAGACCCTTATCTTAAAAGCATTCTTTTTCAATGACTCCTGGCCTTTTAGACAGAGCCTAATTGTTTCAGCCAATTGTCAACTAAAAAATCTTTAAACCCACCTATAACCTGTAAGCTGCCCTTGCACTGCCCATCCCTCACCCATTTGAGATGTCCTACCTTTTAGGACCAAAGGAATGTGTGCCTTCCACTTACTGATTTATAACATTACCTGTAATTCCTGTCTCCCTGAAATGTATAAAGCCAAACTGTGACCCCACCACAATGAGTCCACTTGCTCAAGTCTTCTTACATGGTTGTGGCTCTAGGCCATGGTCCTCAAATTTGGTTCAGAATAAAGCTCTTTAAATTATTTTAAAGAATATGGCTTATTTTCTGTTGACAGAAGTAAACCAGCTATTAGAAAAGAAAATAGCAGGAAATCTAAGTCAGAAACTAATTGAATATGTTTTGTTCTTGTTTTCATCCAGAAAGCCAAGTCAGAATGAAAAAAAATCAGGAGAAAAAGAAGCTGATATGTAAGCATGTACCACGGGCCAATGACTTTTTCGATGATTCTAAATCTAATCTGTTCTATCCTCCATTAATCCTCACTTAATAGTAAAGGAAACTACCTCTCTTGCAAAGCAGAATTTGCCAAAAAGAGGAAAAAGAAAATTGAATGTTGGGAATGGAACATATTGGAAATTACTCATACTGTTGAGTGGGCAAGTAGGCCACTGAGTGAGGGACATCAGTGTATTTGAGGATGAAGTGATAGGTTCAGGCACTCTGTACCTCCGAACCTGCTCTATGGTGGTTTGTCCAAGTTGTAAGAATAACACAACTGTTATACTTTGTTCCCTAGAGATAGGAACAAAATGTAGTTCCCAGAGTCTTTGATTCATTAAATAATGGGATCTAAATTTGTACGAAAATCAAACTTTTCAATGTGAACAGTGGAAGAAGTTCCCTTTAGCTCAGATTAAAGACTCAATGAAAGTGAAATAAATTATGTTCTGGGAGATTATGGGGGAAAAACATTTAAGTGTTTGTTTTATGTGTCACCAGTGGCAAGGTCTACTTTAAATCAGTGGGTATTGCATTTTAATTTTGGAGTCTCAAATGCAGAGTGCTGGGGCATGCTCCTGCCAATTCTGTGAAGGTCAATTTTTAAACCTTCAGGAATTTTGGCATGTGTTAGTCAAAATCTTGATAGTTTAAACTCAGCCATGATTTACATCACTGAAACAAACAAACCATACAAGCTAAACCTCTCTTCCTCCTACCTTGAACTAATTGTTAAACATTTATTAGCATGCTAATGTTTACAAGTTATAAAGTTGGTCATACTTTGGTCGTTTATTAATGCTCAGGGGATCCTGGATTTCTCAGGGTTTCTTTCTATGGCTTAAAATCTTTGACCATATTGAAAATGTATTTGTTTCCTTTCTTTCAGCTGGGATGAGGAAAGTAATAAAGTTACTTATTTGGGGGTGATCTCTAGTGCAGATGGTAGTGTTAATCAGTTTGTAGCTCATTATCATTAAGGCTTTTATTATTTCCATTTATCTTCATTCCTGCTGGCCATTGCCCTCTGGTGTCACTGGCAAACATTCTAATTGATTTAACATCTATCCTTTTGTATATACTGGGGGTATGTTCTTGTAAAACGTGTACAGTTCTGTATACGTCTGTGAACTGACAAAAATGGTTTCTCTCATTTTGTTTCATTTTATTTCACATCTTTTACATCCAGGACTAGTTTTAAGGATTCTGCAGTTTTCTTTATAGTGACCAATTTCCTTCTGGAAAGACTGCACTACTGGACTTTTCCATCAGTCATTCTCAAGGATTCCCATGCTGTCTACATTCTTGCCAACACTCAACAATTATCTAGTTTTCTATTTCTAGGGTAAGAGATATAAAGTGAGATTTTCTCTTGATTTACATTTCTCTGATTACTAATGAGTTTGAGCATCTTATCATATTCTGTTAGCCTTTTGGGTTTTCTTTCCCATAAATAGCCTGTGGATATATACTTTGCACAATTTTTTTTCCTATGAAGTTCCTATCTCTTTATTATACTTTAAAATATTAATATCTCATCAATTTCATATCCCACAAGTACCTTTAGAGGAACAAATTAAAGTATCTTTAATATCCAATCTCTGAAATTAGAAGCCCATAATTTTACATTTTTGGTGAGAGTGTAATAAGAAGGAAACTGTTCCCATCACCTTGCCCTTTGCCCTCCCACTGATTCTTTTATCAGTCTGCATTAGAAATTAACAAGATTCCAGAGGGCGGTCACAGGCAAGGCTTCACTGGGACTCAGGTTCGAAGATAAGGGAGATGCACAAAGGAAAAAGTTCTCAGTTTGGCTCCCTGAGGGGAGTCCAGGGAGTTTTAAAGAGGCTTGGGTCCGAAAGGGGTAACGTGTGAGCATGTAGAGATGGAGATTTTCTTGCACATGTGTAGTTCTCTTTAGCATGTTAAATCTCCAGCCCTGGGTGTGATTTTAGTATTCAAATGAGATTACAATTAGGGTAAAGTTAGTATGGGTGTCTTTTCTCACTTGAGGCAATTGGATCCACATAGTTCTGGTTCTTTTATAGCCTTATCAGACTGTTTGAGTATCTTGCTTCAGTGACCCTGAAAAACATTACTCTTAAGGTTGCCCCTTGTTGCCTCCCTTGGTCAGAACTGAGTCCTGTCACTAAACTGTCTGAATTATGTTGCAATACCAAACATCTCCTAGATCTGTGTGGTTTAAAATGCTGCAAGTCTGAGTGAGAAATGAATGTGTTAACTGCGGATCAACAGAGAGGTTCTGCTTGTCACTGTCATCAGGAACTGATGGATCAGCCATCATGTTAAGCATTGCTGGTTGCAAGGACAAATGGAAAAGAGAAAATTCTGGAGGGTCTAGCACCAGCAATTAAAAGGGCAGGCTGTGACACATACTGCCCATAACTCATTGGCCAGGGGTGTCATGAGGCCTCATGCATTTCCAAAATAACCAGGCCATTTTCTAAGAAAGTAGAGATATATAGTCAATGAAAAGCACTACTATCTGCTCTTCTGCCCACCAAATAGGCCACAATTTTTTTCCCCTACAGGTAAAACATATTCATCCTTTCTTGAGAGATACAACTCAAAAGCCACTTCCAGCCAGCACATACAATTCAGATCCCAGGATTTCTGAATGATAAATACAACTTTTTACATCAGGTCCAGGTGTGATTCTTCATTATCTGGAAACCTATAAACTAAGGTGACAGGTTGTGAGTTTCTCACACACCAATATACCTTGCTGGAATAAGGGAAAAATAACTACAATAAATAATTTTGTTCAGATGGGAAAGAATGGGACACTTGAGGTCAATGGGATGTAGCAATATTGCCCAGGGAACATGTCGTGAGGGACTTTTTATACTGAGGTTGGGGGATGTTTCTAATTAGGGTTTAGTCCTACTGCTGGGGAGGAATTGCATCAACCTATTTCCCAGTGGGTTTTTTTTTTTTCCTTCTTTTCTTTCTAGGCTATATCTTAGGCTATACCTGAGCATCGAGACCAGATCCTCTTTAGGGGTTAAGAAGCTTTCTCAGTCTGTGCCTAATGGCTCAGGTATCATTTCAAGTTTCAAATAGTCATCAAATTTCTGCCTAGTTTTGTGGTTCTTTGAATTACAGCTACAAATGTAATTGGGTTCTCATTGGTTTGATTCTAAGCAAAAATATGTGCCAGTAGACACATATGTAATTATTTTCAAATTTGAGCAACTTTTAATGAAGTCTCCACTTTAAGCTGCCAAGGTTTTGATGGGAGAACCATAACCTTTATACCCTTTTACTGAGCCATAGGGCCTTCTTGAAAGGATATAGTGAATGCTATAACTTTACCCGGATCTGGTCATGCCTTTGATTTGGTTCTTGATATAAAACTAAACTCTAACAGAGCTTCATTGCTCAAAATCTTTTTCATTTTTATCTTTTAACAGCTGAGGATGAGAAGTAGTGTCTCTCCCAATCTGCTAGTCCCAGACTTTCTGGACCTTGTCTGTTCCCTTTCCTTCTTGCTTGCAAACCAGCCATCTCTTCCCTATGTTGTTGATTTCTTATTTGTTACAAAATAGAACAAATGGTAACTAACATTCTCTATTCCAACATAGATGCAAGTGTAGCAAACATATACAGTTTCCTGTAGATGCAAGTGTAGCAAACATATACAGTACCTGTCTTCCCAGATGATTGTGACAAGTGACAATTTTACCAAATGTTTTACCACTCTGTAACATGCAGGGAATACCAACATGCAGGGGTGTCCAAACTTTTTTTTTTTCTCTGCTGCACATTGAAGGAAGAAGAATTGTCTTGGGTCACATATTAAATACACAAATACACTAACACACTAATGAAAGCTGATTAGCAGGAAAAGAAAAAAAGGTCTGTGCATACTTTTCATGACACTTCAGAGGAGCAAAAAAAGTCCTTACAAAATAAGCTCGTGGCCCATGGATTGCAAGTTGGACAACCCTAATAGATTGTTATTCTTCCAGCCTCCAAAATTTATTTTTTTGGCCATATAGCTCCTGGGCCAATACAAAAAGAGAGAGAGAGAGAGAGAGAGAGAGAGAGATTTTAGTTATGGTAACATCCCAGTTCTAAGTACTTATTTGTAGCATAATCCAGGCATTCTCTCTAGGATAGATGATTAATATAACACGTAACTATGAGGTCCTGCTGCTGTTTATTCAACTATCTCTCCCTGTGCCACTGGGTTAGTAGACTACTAATTCATTTAGTTTCTCTGAAGGCCTAATATTTGTAAGTCAGTTGCCCAAATAAAACATATTGAAACACTGAATAAATATCAGAATCTAAACCATTAGCAAACTAATACTGTAAATATTTTCCCCCCTTCTGCAATTGTAGAATCCTGAGGAATTTCCCCACTTGATTTGCCTTGTAGTAGATCCTTCCATGCTGGTATAAAGAACAAATGAGAAACTTGGTAATACTTTTGTCAAAATATGCTTGTGCAATCAGAAACTTCTAGGGACTTACATTGAGGCAATTTAGGGTCCAGCGTCATGGATTTGTCTTTTCATGGATCCTTGAGTAATTCTACACATTAATGTATTTGAGTAGTTTCGGGAATAACAGAAATGAATGATGCTTTTCTACCCTGGGGGTTGGGGTGGGCAATGGACTCTCCTGAGGCTTGAGAGGGCTGGAGTCAGCTTCCTGTTGAAGTTTAAGTGATAGGACTTAGACCAACATAACAATGCCAGGGCCCAGGAGGTGAGTGGAGATGATAAAGAAGTCTGAATAGGCTAGAGAGGGCCAAAACAATCCCCAATTAACCACAGCAAAGAGCTTGACATGAAGACGATGCAAGCTCCCTCTGAACCAGGTGGTTAACAATTAATCATTGGGTACGAGAATACCAACCCAACAAAATTGGTGAGTGGAAAGAAGTGACAGCATCAGAGGAGGGATTGATATGTATCGATATGTAGAGCAGAAGCTGGCAAACATTTCCTGTAAAGGACTGGTATGTAAAATGCTGTAAGATTTGCAGGCTACATATGGTCTCTGCCTCTTCTTCTCCTTTTACTTCTTTGCAGCCATTTGAAAATATAAAACCCTTCTTGGTTTCGGGGACATATAAAATCAGACTGTAGGCTATCTTTGGCCTTAAGCCATAGTATGCCAATTCTTGTATAGTGGAATTTGGCCATATCTTCAAAGGACCACAAATACCATGAAGCCAAAGGAAAATGGGGGACAACTGCAGGAGAAACTCATGCTGTGTGAGGAATCCTTATTTGCCAATATCTATGCTACAAGACCAAATCCCCAGGAACCAGCAGCTATCCTGAGATACCCAGAAAAGATGTGAATGTGCCCTTTCTCCGTCATTTCTTAGCAACCCAGAGAAAAGATGAGGAAGAAGACTGAAAAAGGATTTTTAAATAGGAATGCAATTAAATAGTTTTGAACTCAGCCAGAAATAATTATTTCTTTGGACTACTTTTATTGCTGCTGAGCAGGAATGACAACCCAGAGCTAAGATGAAATTGGTTACAAAGAAAGAGTTTCCATTATGTTCTTTCCAATTTGACTTTCAAATCTATACCTGGTTTATGAAGATGTTTGAATAAACACTAGTGAACATTGGGGGCAATAAACATGCATCTCTCTGCCACCGTCACTCTGAGTGGCAAGTTTGCAAACTGCCCATTCAATATCCAAATCTCTGATAAGAGACTAAGTTATATCAGAATCCCCATTTATTTTAATCACTTTGTATAAGAAAGGTAAAACGTAACTTTAAAATAGTTTATTTCTTTGAGTTACTTTCCTACACATTGACAATCCCCCAAACACATGAGAATATATTAGTACAAAGTATATTTGATTAGGAAAAGAAAATCACTATCTAGGCTATAAGGACAAAAATCAGGAAAATGAATTATGATTATTGGAAATATTTGGGTATTTAAAACATATCAAAAGTTACAAAAATAAATTTTGAAGTAATTCCTACATTTGCTGTATGTAATTCCTGATATAAGGATCTGCAGAATAAAGATGCCCTCAAATTTGAGCCAATATCTACAAAGGGGTATTTGACTTCTTCATTTTTAAAAATTTTTTAAAAGTATTATTAACATGAGGTACAAACGATTAGGTTGCATTGTTTGTGTTTCTAAGGTAAAGTTCAAGTTGTAGATGAGCCCTTCACCCAAGAGTGTGCTGTACACCTCCACAAGAGTTGGCTTTCTTAATGCCTTGTTTTTTAGCTTAAGAAGGAACAGCAATCATGCTCACCTTTGTGGAGGTCAAACTTTTTAAATTATATGGTCACATTCAGAAGAGGCTCCTTACTGATATTCAGAAATCCGAATCCATGTACCTTTCTGAGGATGTTGCCTGGTATCTTTTCATTCTGCTGGCTGACACACACCAGGGCAGAGGTATATAGGGTTTGAGTTAGAATGGCGTATGAGGTGTAAACAGGTTGGGCCTCATGGAATCCTGAGGGCCAAAACAGATAGGAACGTCAAGAGTGGAGCATAGCTATTAAGAGTGGAGTACTTTATGATGGATTTTGCTGTCCTGAGAGTTTGTTTGGAGGTTGTAGTAGTAGTACAACTACTTGCATACCTTTGATCAGAGAACAATCCTCTATTGGGGAAGATCATCTTCAACTGAGAGTGTAGCTTCAGGAGGGACACAATAAGAGAGGAAGGGGGCACCTTTCTAGCCAGCAAGATGAGCTGAATCAACCCTAGTGGTCAATGGGGTGATTAATGTCACAGACAGATAAGCCCTCAAATCTTTTTTGCTGTCTTTAATTTTGAGACAGGCCAGATCCCCTTGTCCATTTCTATCTTGACTATTTAGCAGTATAAAAATTAAATTTAAAGAACATTTACATCCTATCTCTTGGTTTAATGTTCAGTAAAATCATACTCTTGGATTGATTTAGGGGTCTTCAGAAAGACTTGAGCTAGCCATTTCTCAGAGTTGAGTTGCCGTCTTAAGACAATCTCTCTCCACAAGATATACCGAAATTCATTCAAGGGTTCTATCATACCTCATGTGGGAACAATTCTCTGTGAGTGGCTCCCCAGGCTAACCAGTTATCTCTTGTTTGCCCAGTTGTTGGGCAATAGAGTGTGGGGAAATTAATGGTTCTGGACATCTTGTTCAGACTTGGGGCAGAATTGAACTTCATACAGTTAGTTGTTGGCTTCAGGTCAGCATATGATCTGCAGATCAACAGACCTCAGCAGGATGTTGAGTCAGCAGCTGACCTGCAGGTTTTCTGGAGAATGTCTCTCATGGTTGTAGAATTGCAACCATTAAAATCTCTAATAGTTGTAACTTTCCAATTATGTTAAGAATCTTTTCACTTTTCCAGAGGATTTGGGGTTAATGAGGACAATGAAATTCTGAGTAAAAGAAAAAAACTTTCATAAAACATGAATAATTACCCCAGTAAAATGGCTTTCCTCCTTCTCTCTCTTTCCCTCAACCTCTCTCATTTCTTTCTCCCTCTCTTTCTCTCATTTTCTCTCCCTCTCCCCATCTCTCTCCACTGTGATTTCTATGGCTTCAACCCACCCAGAAAATAAACATGCTATTGCTACTACATATTCACTTGTTGGTGAAAGACAATTTTATAAAATGTATTTGGAGATGGTCAACCAATTCTGTCATGCATAGTTTCTGCTTCCATTACCTTCAGAGATTGTTTTTTCCTCATAATTATCTAGTGAGGCACAAACGAGCATATCCTCTTTTATTCTAGAAAGTTTCTACATCAGTGTTAAATATCAGGTCACATTTTTTTTCTAATTGTAATACATTATATCATGGAAGATTTTATCATAGTCTACTTGCAATTATCTGGTGACATCAAGCATCCTTCACATATTTGATAGATCTTCTCTTTATAAATTAAAACTTGATGATTCTCATCTTTTTCTAGAACTGGGGTCTAATTTTATGCTTCTACTATGGATTTTTTTAATTTCTGTTTTGTAAGAGGTCTTTGCATGAGAACTTTAGTCAAAGTAACCTGTTTAGGAGGGTGCTGTTGGTATCTATTTTACTGTGGACCACTATCTTGATGACAGCAACTTTCTTGGATTGAAAAACCTTGCCTCTGTATGTGTTTTGATAGCATTTCAAAGTCATGAACTACAGTATTCTAAAGGCATATCATGTGTGTTCACACACACGTGAGTTTGTATATACAGTATATTTACTGTTATATTGATAAACAATTGAACATGCTCTTGATAGGGCCACAAGTACAGTCACTTGAGCTAATCTGGCTTCCAGTATGGGTTTGGGTTCTCTAAGAGGGTCTGGAAGAATTATTATACATCTATCTTGGTATTATTTCTTTTCACTTTAAATACAAAATTCATCAAAAAAAAAATCAGAACTTGGTGTGGGGCTTATCCAAAAGATGAGTTCTAGGAAGGACACTTCTCAAGGTAGAGAAAAAGAACCAGGACGGTTCTCACCTAACTCCAGTAAGATTAGCCCATGTAACAAAGTCCCCAAACCAAAGATGTTGGCGTAGATGTGGAGAAAAGGGAACTCTTCTACATTGCTGGTGGGAATGCACACTAATGTGTTCCTTCTAAGGATGGAAGGATGTTTGGAGAATACTTAAAGATCTAAAAATAGACCTGCCATTCGATCCTATACTTCCTTTGCTAGGCATATACTCAGAAGACCAAAAATCACATTATAACAAAGACATCTGTACCAGGATGTTTATTTCAGCCCAATTCATAATTGCTAAGTCATGGAAAAAGCCCAAGTGCCCATCGACCCATGAATGGATTAATAAATTGTGGTACATGTATACCATAGAATATTATGCAGCCTTAAAGAAAGATGGAGACTTTACCTATTTCATGTTTACATGGATGGAGCTGGAACACATTCTTCTCAGCAAAGTATCTCAAGAATGGAAGAAAAAGTATCCAATATATTCAGACCTACTATGAAGCTAATTTATAGCTTTCATATGAAGGGTATAACCCAACTATAGCACAAGAATATGGGGAAAGGGGCAAGGGGGGTAGGTTCAGGTGGAGGGAGGATCATTGGTGGGGCCACACCTACGGTGCATCTTAGAAGGGTACAGACAAAACTTACTGAATGCAGAATACAAATGTCTTCATACAATAACTAGGAAAATGCCATGAAGGCTATTTAAAATAGTTTGATGAAAATATTTAGATTATATGTGAAACCACCACATTGTACCCCTTGATTGCACTAATATGCACAGCTATGATTTAATAAAAAAAAATGGAAGGAGGGCAATTGGTGGGATCTCACCTATGGTGCATCTTAGAAGGGTACAAGTGAAACTTACTAAATACAGAATATAAATGTCTTCATATAGTGATTAAAAGGCCATGAAGGCTATGTTAAACAGTTTGATGAAAATATTTCAGATTGTATATGAAGTCAGCACATTGTGCCCCATGACTGCACTAATGTACACAATTATGATTTATTAAAAAAAAAAAAAAGAACCAGGAGGTTCTCCTTCAATAGGTAAGAGTAATCATCTTGGTGGATTAAGAATGTTAGATCAGTAGAGAGGAATATGACAAAGAGAAAATGATATTTCATAATTAACCTCAACAGAAAATTTTGGGTGCTTTCAGTTAGTAACAGGGGTTGATTGTACTGCATGCAGTAGCATTATCTTTATAGATAAATATGTCAGTTTACATTTCCTCAGAAAGCATATGTCAAGAAGAAGTACAAGAACTTTATCTGAATCAATGTATATGAAATAAAAAAGTGGGGGTGGGGGGAGAGAGGAGGGGTTAGGCAAAGTCTTTGGACCATGACACAACCTGGTATTTGTTGCAATTCTTAATACTTGAGATTTACGAGAAACGTCCCTTAAACTGAGCTGCATCTCAAAGTCATGTGGCCAACTCAAGAGGGAGCCCCAGAGTAAAAATTGGCCTGGAAGGATGTACCTTACTAGGACAAATGGCCAGGGTCTAACTAACCCCTGAGTTAATGAACACTATCTGCTCAAGGAGATTAGGCAGGTCCGGAAAACACAGACCTTGGAAGCTGTCTGCTGACTGCACACCTTGTGGCAGGTGTTCTCTTTTGAGAGACCCTAGTGCAATAGTTATGTTGCTATCCCAGCACACATTTATACCATACAAATTCTCTATACATTTCTCTATACAAATTCAGGGAATAATTTCTCTAGGGTTTCCATGGCCCTTTTTCCTGAGAGGGGACTTGGAAGTGGGAGGTTGGTGGCACTAACTATATCTCTGTCATCGCACTCGATTGTGGAGCTGTAACTGGTGTGATAAGTACTACTTGGCAGTCCACATCTCTTTGGACTATATTATGACAGGGAATCAGACAGATAGAGTGTCTCTGAGGTAAACTAAAGGAATTTTGTCTGTTCCATGTGAATACAAGTGTTTCTGATTCTCATTCTTGATAAAGATAGAAAAGCAAACATTTGTTATCCATGGTTGCAGACCATATACCAGAGGCCTTGTTAATCTGCCCTAGCTATGCTACCACATCCAGCATAGTGGCTCTGATGGGGCTGCCAGCTGGCTGAGTATACAGTGGTCTGTGGTTATTTTCCAGGATTCACTAAATTTCCCCAGAGTATCAAATTAAATGGAAATATGACAGGGACCACCATACTTGTATGCTTTAGCTCTTTAGGAAGGGTACTCTGTTTTACCATTCCTTCTGAAATGTGATACCATTTATTATTTATTTTTACTACATATCAGGTCTGGGGGTATTTTAGAGACTTTCACTTGGCCTTCCTCACTGTGATAGCTCCTACCAAAAGGATCAAGACCCTATATGGGAGTTTGGGTCTAATTATATGATATTAGAAGTCTAGGGAAAGGATGACTGTTAATCTAATTAACAGCATTAATGAGGGTGGTGACTGCACTGTCATTAACAGAGATACTGCAACTACCTGTACTCTTGGCTGCCCCTTTAACCTTGCTGGTTGTTAGGTAATTTTGGTAGTTTCTGGCATTTAAGTACCACCACCTTGTCCCAATTATAACAAATAACCCCTTTGGTATTAAAGAGCCAATTTAGACCAAGTAGATACTCTGTAAGCTAGTGGAATCTGCTTATTACTTAGTCTTTACATGTCGAATTCTAACAGCAGAGACTATTTTGTTCTATGGGTTTTAGCATCAACTACGAACCCATATCCAAAAGTCCTTGTAACATACAGTCCATAATGTCTGGATATTCACCTTTTCCCTATATTAAAGTAAATGGCCATAGATTTTGTTGGTAAAGTATACTCATTGCAGGGGATATTTACCATGTTTTTCCAAAGTCCTTCCTCCTAAGACACCAGCCACCTTCTTAAACAATGAGTTCCAGATCTTAAAACTGTTCAAGTCCATAAACTAAGCAAAATAATGTGACTTTTAGTTTTTAATGTCTTAAGTAAATAATTTTTTTAATTTCAAATTAATACAAGGGCATAAAGAATTAGATTACATTGTTTGCATTTGTTGTGTAAAGTCCAAGTTGTAGTTGAGCCCTTCACATGGGGGTGTGTTATATATCCTTTCACTGTGCCCATTAGGTAAGAGTATACCAAGCCCCCTCTCTCCTTCCTTCCGCCTTTCCTTCCTCCCCCTTCCCACACTTGAATTTAATTTGTGTTTTCCTTTTATGTGGGTGTGTAGCTGTTTCTCTTCTATTTTCACATTAGTATTGAGAACTCTGGATACTTGTGATACTATACTAAAAAGAATGTGTTTCAGCTCCATCTAGGTTAATACAAAAGATGTAAAGTCTCTCATCTTTTTTTGTGCCTGAATAGGACTCCATGGTATATATATACCAGGGATTATTAATCCATTCATGGGATCATGGGCACTTGGATTGGTTCTACATTCTGGCAATTGTGAATTGAGATGTGATAAACATTCTAGTGCATATGTCCTTATGGCAAAATGATGTTTTTACTTCTGGGTAGATACCTAGTAACTTTTAAATGAGATGCCGACCTTCAGCCTCCCACTTTTCAATTCTTGCCTTCTTTTGTTTTTATTTATTAAGCAGCACCATAGGGGGCAGAGCAAGATGGAGGACCAAAATGATCATTCAGCTGAGCTCTCCTAGAATGACTGGGGAAAAAGAGAGAACCCAGCCATACCTGGTAGGGGGACCTTATCCAGAATCATAGCTCAAGGAGCACAGCAAGGAGGTGATGAGATAGATACAGTGTATGATCCTGAGCAGTGAAAGTCTGATGAATTAGGCAAGTGGTTGTGACCGATTGGAATTGACTAGCCCCCTATGGAGATCCAGGATGGGAGGAAGCCTTTCCAGAGTATTCAGGTGTTGGAGGAAGTTGTACATTGAGTGGAAAGCTTGGAAGAGTGAGTGGACTCAAACATATATAGCAACCAGGTTGGATGCTGGTTGAGTAGACTTGCCATAGGTTTAGTGGCTGGTGAGGCAGGTATACTGAGAAGGTTTTGGTGGCCAGGGGGCTGCCATTGTAGGAAGGTTGTGGGAAGGTCTTGGGAGGGGGCTAAAGCATGGCCATCTTAATTCCATCTGCCGGAATCAGAACTACACTCTTAGGACAGGCTGAGGGACTACTGTACTCCACACGAATTGGAGTCAGAAGGCACTGGGACATGTGCCCCTGAAGGGTTCTTGTGAACTTTAATATTCCAAACCCAAAAGGTCTAAATGCTGAGGAAACAATCAGGCAATTGCGGAAAGCAAATTAGTTTGGAATAAGGACAATAGAGGTTGCCAGCTGTGCTCTCCATCTCCTAAACAAACAAACAAAAAACAGTGCCACCTGGTGTCCCCGTGACATATTGCAACATTTTGTCATCAACCCCAAGGACTTCAGTTTTTTGGCCATGAGGAAGACTTTGGCTTTGCTTAGGCTGAGCCCATGAGGCCACTTCAAGACCTAAGCTCTGAGACAAGCTAATGTGAAGCAAAGGAGGTAGTGAGGAAAAAAATGGAGGACAAGGAGGTGAACATGAAGAAAGAACACATGAAGAGGAACCAACAGAAAAATTTAGGCAACATGAAAAACTAAAACAGAGAAACTCCCCCAAGGGACACTGAGGGAGGAGAAGACTCTACCTATAAACAATTAAGGGACTTTAAAGAGAATTTAAAATATGGATGACAAAAGCAATAAAAGGAATAGATGAGAAAATGGAAAGACAGAACCAAAAATCAAGTGAGAGATATAGAATACAGAAAAGATATGGCAGAGTTTCAGGAAATGATGAAGACAATCAGAGAATGTAAAGATGCAGTGGAAAGTATCAAAAATAGGTTAGACATGGAGAATAAAGCACCTCAGAGCTAGAAGATAAAGTTTTCAAGGTAACCCAGGTAGTTAAAGAGGCAGATAAGAAGAGAGAGAGAAAGTAGAATAGGTACTTAGAGAACCAAAAGACCACATGAAGCATTCAAACATACAGATAATAGGGATTCATAAAGGGGAAGAAGATTTTCCCAAAGGAATGAGAAGCCCTACTGGAGACTATTATAAATGAAAACTTCCCAGGTTTTACTAAAGACCCAAACACACTCCTTTCAGATAGAGATTGAACTCCAGGTCATCTCAATTCAAAGAGAACCTGTCCAAGACACATTGTAATTAAGCTGTCCAAAGTCAAGATGAAAGAAAAAATTCTGCAAGCAGGCAGGATTAAGCAGCAACTGACGTGCAGAGGTAGAGCCATTAGGCTGACAGCAGATTTTTCAACTGAAACTTTCCAAGCCAGAACAGCATGGTCATCCACCTTTAGAATTCTTAAATAAAACAATTTTCGGCCTAGAATTCTGTATCCTGCTAAACTATGCTTCAAAATTGATGGAGAAACCTTCTTTTGCAGATACACAAGCACTGAGGAAATTCACCACCACAAGACCAGCACTATAGGAAATAATACTTAGACCTTTTCTCAACACTGACCACCACAATGGATCACCAGCAAAGTAAACACCCAGAAGCTAAAGCTCAAAACTTATCTTCCACAATGGCTCAAACAATAAAACTACACCATAGACTCCCACAAAATAAGATGAATAGAACTCCACCACACTCAACAATTCTCTCAATAAATGTCAATGGATTGAATTCACCACTGAAGAGGTGCAGGCTGGCTGATTGAATTAAAAAAAAGCAAATGCCATCCATATGCTGTCTCCAGGAGACACACATAGCCTTGAAGGACAAATCAAGACTCAGGTTAAGGGATGGAAAACAGTATTTCAAGCAAATGGAAATCAGAAGAAAGGAGAACTTACAATCCTATTTTCAGATACAAGTGAATTTAAAGCAACTAAACTTAAGAAAGACAAAGATGGATGCATTACACTGGTCAAAAGAACAATAAAACAAGAAGACATTTTTAAATCTTTACTTACCCAAGTTAAATGCTCTCAGATTTAAACAGACTTTGATGGGCATGAGCAACATGATATCCCATAACACCATAATAGTTGGGGCCTTTAACTCCCCTCTGACAAAACTGGACAGATCCTCTAAATAGAAACTAAACAAATGTACAAAGGACTTAAATGTGACTCTAGAACAAATGGGATTAATAGACATATACAGACCACACCATCCTAAAGTTAAGAATATACATTTTTCATGTATAAAATGTGACACTAGAACAAATGGGATTAATAAACATATACAGACCATACCATCCTAAAGTTAAGAATATACATTTTTCTCATCAGCCTATGGTATATATTCCAAAATCAAACATATCCTAGGATACATATCAAATCTCAGCAAAATTAAAAGAGTAGAAATTATACCATGTATCTCCTCACACCACAAGGCAATAAAGGTGAAACTCAACTCTAACAAAAATGTTTATCACCACACAAAGACTTGGATATTAAACAACCTTAAGCTGAATGATAGTTGAATTCAGAAAGAGATAATAGAGGAAATCATTAAATTCCTCAAACATAATAACAGTGAATGCACAAGTTACCCAAACCCATGGGATATAGCAAAAGCAGTCTTACAAGGGAAATTTATCACATTATGTGCCTATATTTGAAAAACAGAAAGAGAGGGCATCAACAAACTTATGAGACACCTTATGGAGTTAGAAAAAGAAGAACAATCTAATCCCAAACACACTAGAAGAAAAGAAATAACCAAAATTAAATAAGAGATTAATGAAATTGAAAACAAAAGAATCCCAGAAAATTAACAAAACCAAAAATTGGTTTTTAAAAAAATTCATGAAATCTATAAACCTTTGGCCAAATTAACTAGAAACAGAAAAAGCAAAATCTCTAATAACATCAATCAGAAATGATAAAGGGGAAATAACAACACATGCCACAGACATATAAGAGATCATCTCTGAGTAGTACAAGAAACTCTATACTCAGAAATTTGACAATGTTGAAGAAATGGATCTATACCTGGACTCACGCCCTTTTCCTAGACTTAATCAAGAAGTAATAGATCTCTGAACAGACCAATTTCAAGATGTGAAATTGAAGAAACAATAAAATATCTCCCAACAAATAAATGCCCTGGTCTGCATGGCTTCACACCAGAATACTATTGAACCTTCAAAGAAGAGCTTATACTCATACTACAGAAATTAAATTGAGTAGGAAGGAATCTTCCCTAGCATGTTCTATGAAGCAAACATCACCCTAACACCAAAACCAGAAATAGATGCAAAAATTCTCTATAAAATCTTAGCCAATAGATTACAGCTACACATGCAAAAAATTATTCACCATGGTCAAGTAAATTTCATCCCAGGGATGCAAGACTGGCTTAACATACACAAATCCATAAATGTAATTCACCATATCAACAGAAACAAAAACAAAGACCATATTATCCTCTCAATAGATGCAGAAAAAGCATTCGATAAAATTCAGCATCCTTTTCTAATCAGAACACTTAAGAATTTAGGCATAGGTGGCACATTTCTGAATATGATCATAGCCATCTACAACAAGCCCAGAGCTAATATTATACTGAATGGAGTAAAACTGAAAGTTTTCCACTTAGAACCGGAACCAGACAAAGTTGTCCTCTGTTGCTACTATTATTCAACGTAGTGTTGCATGTTGCAACATAGCCAATACAATCAGGCAAGAGAAGGAAATAATGGGCATTCAAATGGGGGCATAGGAGGTAAAATTCTCACTCTTTGCCAACAATATGATCTTATACTTAGAGAAGCCCGAAGACTCAACCACAAGACTCCTAGAAGTTATCAAAAAATATAGCAATGTCTCAGGATATCAAATCAATGTCCACAAATCAGTAGCCTTTGTATATGACAATAACAGCCAAGATGAGAAGCTAACCAAGGACATAATTCCCTTCACAATAGATTAGAAAAAAATGAAATACCTAGCAATATACATAACAAAAGAGGTGAAGGACCTCTACAAAGAAAATTACAATACCCTAAGAAAATAAACAGAAGATATTAATAAATGGAAGAATATACCATGCTTGTGACTGGGAAGAAGCAACATTGTCAAAATGTCTATACAACCCAAAGCAATCTACAGATTGAATGCAATCCCCACTAAAATACCATCTGCAGACTTTCAAGAATTGGAAAAAATTATTCCTCATTTTGTATGGAACTTTTGTATGGAAAGTCTCAAGCCCTGAATCGCCAAGGCAATTCTTAGTAATAAAAACAAAACCAGGGGTATCAACCTACCAGACTTTCTGCTATACTACAAGGCCATAGTGATCAAAATCGCATGGTATTGGCACAAAAATGGAGACATTGACATTTGGAACTGAATAGAAAACCATGAGACAAAACCACAGCCACTCAATCTTTGATAAACTAAGTACATACACTGCAGAAAAGAATCCCTATTCAATAAATTTTTGCAGGGAAAACTGGATAACCACATGTGAAAGACTGAAACTGGACCTGCATCTCTCAGCACTTGCAAAAATTGATTCAAAATGGAGAAAAAAATTAAATTTATGGCATGAAACCACAAAAATCCTGGAAGAAAGTCCTGGGAAAACACTTGAAGATATCAGCCTGCAGAAAGAGTTTGTGAAGAAGACTTTCATGGCAATTGCAACAACAACAACAATAAACGAATGGGACTTAATTAAACTGAAGAGCTTCTGTACAGCTAAGGAAACAACCAAAGCAAAAAGACAATCTTCAAATGGGAAAAGATATTTGCATATTATGAATCAGTCAATAGCTTGATCACTAGAATCTACAGAGAACTCAAATTAATGAACAAAAAAAGAGCCACCAATCTCATAGATCACTGGGCAATAGAGATGAACAGAACCTTCTCTAAAGAAGACAAATGGCTAACAAACATGAAAAAGTGCTCATAGTCTCTAATCATCAGAGAAATGCAAATCAAAACTACCTTCAGATTTCACCTAACCCCAGAAAGACTGGCCCATATCATGAAATCTCAAAGTTGCAGATGCTGGCATGGATGTGGAGAGAAGGGACTACTTTTACACTGCTTGTGGGGCTGCAAACTAATACAACCTTTTTGGAAAGAATATGGAGAATCCTCAAAGAACTCAAATTAGACCTCCTTTTTGATCCTGTAATCCCATTACTAGGCAACTACCCAGAATAAAAAAGTGCTTTTATCACTAGGACATTTGCACTAGACTGTTTATTGAAGTTCAATTTACAATTGCCAAAACGTGGAAACAGCCTAAATGCCCACCAACCTGCGAACGGATTAACCCATCTACTCTGGTATACATATACCATGGAATACTATTTAGCCACTAAAAAAGATGGAGACTTTACCTCTTTTGTATTAACCTGGATGGAGGTAGAACACATTCTTCTTAATAAAGCATCACAAGAATGGGGAAGCAAGAATCCAATGTACTTTATTCTAATATGAAGGCAGTAGATGAGCTAATATAAGGGGGGGTAGAGTAATGAGGGGAGAGGGAAGGAGAAAGGAGAATGGGGGTCATGGTGCCCGGCACACCTCTTTGGGGAGGGACACAATTATAAGAGGGACTTTATCTAACAAGAGCAATCAGTATAACCTAATTCTTTGTATCCTCAATGAAGCCCAAACAATAAAAAGAAAAAAACATATTTAAAAATTTTTTTTAAATGACACTTATTCAAACTCAGCTCTAAAACTCCACTTCATTAAACATAGATATTATGGCCTCTCCTGGCATTAGGAAATTATTAGAAAACCTCTTTATCCAAATGTCAGCACACAATTCAAACAGCTGAAACTTAAAATACTCCTTCTAAAAAGGCAAACACCATAGATTTCAGTTCAGTGATTCTTAGCAAGTCAGGAACTGTAATCTAGGAGGCATCTTGAAAACATGGGATCATCTTTTGTTGTCTGATGGGGACAAAGATGTGGAAGCCCAGGCATTCAGTAAATAGGAGCCAGAGTTGCTAGATATTATAAAAACACACAGGATAATCCCATATAGAAGTATCCTCTTGTACTATTTTTTATTGTTTCATGGTGCCAAACCCACTACAAGCATAAATCAATAAAACTTTAGCAAATGACATACTTGAAAAAATTTACATGTATTTATGAAAGAAGTCAATGTAATTTAGAGAAGGCTGTTATAGAGAAAAACGCGTAAATGGGATGAAGACATTTTGAAACCATTGAATAATTTGCTTACTCTCTGCTTTCCATCTACTCAATGTACTAAAGCTTTTCGATTGCATATTAGTTAAGATGGGTTTCAGTGTAGAAGTGAAATTACTGCAAGAATGACAAGGCAGATTGCAAGTATATAATAGATGTGGGACTTCTTTTAAGTGACTTGATGCCAAATATTATCAAATTAGCTGAACACGTGAGGATTTCACATTTCACTGTGAAAATGTTTTTAAAATTTCACATTCTCACCATCTTCCATTATTTTTGTAGTATAAGGATTAAAACTTATGCTGTGAAAATAGCATTGAAATTACGTTGGGGTGGTCTGTTTATTAATATTGTCCTTAATGGTTCGCCACATAATTTCTCTATAGCCACTTATTTTACTGTTTACTTATTTACTGTTTTGTTCTAATCCTTATTGCCTGTTGAAAAAATAGAAACTTTAATGCCTTTGTACCTGAGAGTGAGTATATGCCCCAACATGTAATGGCATTTCAAAATAGGAGAAGTGATACTTTGTCACTATTATATCCCATATCATGACATAGGGAAATTTTAACAGCATACCATACTTGTAATACTGAGCTCATTTGCAAGAGTCACATACTCTTGATGTTACCACTACAACAGTCTATAACTTATCTTGGCATGTTATTCCTACTTCACCTGGGGTTGTTTCCTCTCATTGTATACAAATAAGCCCTTTTTCTTAAACACAAGAGTAACACTAGATTTTATTCTAGTATCCACCCACATCACTTGCAATAGGCTCGGTGTTTGTGTCCACCCTATCCCATCTGCAATTCACACACTGAAATCCTGACTACCTAATGTGATGATGGTATCAGGAGGTGGAGGCTTTGAGGGTGAATTAAGTCATAAGAATGGAGTCTTCGTGAATGCAAATGGTGCTCTCATAAAAGAGACCCAAGAGATCTCTCTAGCCTTTCAGTCATGTGAGGACGCAATAAAAAGTCAGCAATCTTCGACCTGGAAGACAGCTCTCACCAGAACCTGACCATGTTGGCACCTGGATCGAGCACTTCCAGCCTCCAAAGTTATAAGAAATAAATATCTCTTAAAGCCACCAAGTCTATGATACATGTATTTTTAGTACAGCAGCTAGAATGGACTAAGATACATTGCTTTAGTTTCTCTGTTTTCTATAGAATGATTTTTGATCTTCTCACATACTTATTCAAGAAAAAGATATTGATATCTGATTACTTCATTGTCTTTTAATGTGAATATAATTGAACATTTATGTATTAGAATATATAATTTGAAACATTTTTCTCCTGTATGTAACAGGAGACTTGTATAGATTTTTAGAAACTGTATAGTTAGGTTATGTTATTGATAAATTTTATTTTTGCACAGGAAAGAGGGTATTGCAAACATTTATTGTAAGAGGGTATTTGAGTCTGATAGGACTACAAACTATGGATTTAAAGGAAAGTTTACTAACATAGGCTCTCTTGGGTTTTAGAGCAAATTCCTTTGCAGTAAGGTTAATCAATCCCCATTCTGTAAGGAGGTGGATGAGTCAATGGTTATCAGTGTTTGAATAGTATATTTGCCTTTAATTCTCTTGCATTACCAAAAAGAGAGAAAAACACCAAACCTGGTTTCAGTAGCTATTTAAGAATATAAATACCACTGACTATGCTACACATCAGCAATAATGGCTAAAAACATTTTTTGTGTGTGTGATAGGGTCTGCACTGTCATCAGGCTGAAGTGCAGTGGCACAATTATAGCTCACTGCAGTCTTTAATTCCTGGTCTTGGGTGATCCTCCTGCCTCAGCCTCTGTAGCTGGAACTATAGGCATGTGCTATCACGCCTAGTTAAATTTTTAACTTTTCTTTTTGTAGAGATGGGGGTCTCGCTGTGATGCCTACGGTGGTCTTAAACTCCTGGCCTCAAGCAATCTTCCTGCCTTGCCCTCCCAAAGTAGTGTGAGGAGTACAGGCATGAACCTGCACTTAGCCAGCTAAAATTAAAAACAAACAAATAATACCAATTGCTGGCAAGGATATGAAACAATGGAAATTCTCATTCATCACTGGTGAGAATAGAAAAAGGTACAGTTACTCTGTGAGACAGTTTGGCAATTACATACAAAGAAACCAACTATAACCTGAATGAATCTCCCAAGAATCTGGTTGAATTTAAAGAGCCAATATCAAAAGGTTACATACTGTATTATTCTATTCATATAACATTCTTTAAATGAGAAATTATGCATAGAGAACAGCTTAGTAGTTGCCAAGCATCAAGTGGGATGAGGAGAGAGGTGGATGTGGCTACAAAAGGTCACGATGGGAGGCCCTTGTGGTGATATAAATGCTCTATATTTTGACTATGTCAATATCATCGATAGGCTAGTGATAATAATGCAAGATGTTTTGCAAGATGTTACCAGTGGGGTATACTGGGGGACGTGTACAGCTCTCTATTGATTTCACATGCAGTTGTAAGAAATAATAATCATCTCAATTCAATAAAAAAATTTCATTGAAGAGCTGTGGAATGGAGAAGTTTAATCATATATACAAATAATTCTGTTAGGGACTCTTACATTATCCAAATACTAGGGTATGGAAAAAGTATGGTGACCACTTAGTAGCAGAAAGGTCCTGGCTTTTTGAGTAGAGACCTTGTGTCAGTTGCATTCCCCTACATACCAGCTGTGTGACCTTGGGCAATCTGAGCTTCAGTGTCCTCATCTACACACGCACAAGATTTTAAGGCGTAAGTGAGGTAGTTTCTACATTAGATATATAAAGCACTTATGCTTTGAACCTTGGCACTGTGCCAGCACATAAGTACTCAAATGCTATCAGAATAGAGAATCAGAACAATTACTTACCAAGAAACCGCTTCCTCAGTCGTCTGTATTATACTTGACAAGTAATTATTAAACAGATTCAAAAACAAAGTATAAAAATGAGAAGCCCAGCTGGGCAGATATCCATTAAGAAGCATGTAAATGATAAAAATTATCTAATATTTTCCTTATTTTTATAGTATTATATAGTATTTTATATATACTATCTTATAGTATGTACACAATTATAGACACTTTGGAAAATTAGAAAAAGGAACAGAAAATGCAATAATCACAATAGAATAACTGTTTTTAATATTATTGATCTGATTTTTTGGAGGCATGTATTTTTAGAGCACTGACATTGTACTATTTAAACAATTTACAGTCCTATTTTTTGATGGCATGAGTATTTTTCCGTGTCATTAAATATCTTAAAACATTTTTTCAATGTTGCCTAAATAAGCACTCATATGCACAATGACATATTAACTTTGTACCAGCGAATATGCCAGTTGATTCCAATTTTTTCCTATTATGGAAACTAATAAAAATACTATTTACATAAAACCTTGTCTGACTTGACTATTACTATAAAAATGCTTCCTCCTATAGAGGGAAAATTAAATAAAAGAAGCATATACTCTAAAATTCTTGATTTGCCTGATAAATCCTTCTGAAAAGAATGAAGCAGGATTTTTTAAAAGCTGCTTCTTTGGAAGGAAGTATTTATTCCCCTTGAATTAGTTTAATTCTGACCAACACAAATTAACACTTTTTGAAACAAAAGTAGTAGAAACTTTGGGAGAAAGTGAAACACCTCAGAATCTACAATCAAAGAAAAGAATGTCAAGCACATTGTGAAAAAATGTGCCAGCTATAAGAAAGGTTTATTTCAAAACATTCCAAGCATTCACATGCCAGATAGTCTGTTACTGGGAAAGCAGGTTCAGGCCTGATGGAAGCTAGAACCAAACACTGGCATCTAAGTCACTTCAGAGGTAAGAGAGGAAAGAAAAAAAGAGAAACATGGCAATGAATTCAACAACTCAGCTTCAGAGAACAAGGATAACCAGAAACCATAAAGAGTCGCATCAGGACATTGTAGCTAGGTTTGCAGAAGGCAGCAATAAAGACAGAACAGACCCCACAGCTGGAAGAATGTGATTTCTTAAAAAAGCAAGTGATAGAAGGCAGAATTGCTTAATTTTGATTTTACTTCATCTTAATAAAAGAGAAAACTCTTTGGTAGAACAGTATTAATAGGAAAATGAAGCCTCAGATGGATGCAGTGAAGTGATAATTCACTGCAAAATGAAGGAAGCTAAATTCACATTGCAAAATGTCACAGGACAGTGTAGCTAATCCGACAAGCAGTAGTCGGTGAAAAAGAAAGAAGGTAGTTCTGAATTCTTATCCATAGCAACAAGATGCAAGATAGAAGCAGTCACTTTCCTCAGAGGAAGATAAGACTCCTAGTTGCATTTCAGATTTTAAAAGCATAGACGTACAGGCTCCATCCAAACACCCGAGTCCTGCCTTCTTAAGAGATGGCAGTCTGTCTGTCAAACCAGCTTTCAATAGACCAGGATCACTTACAGCACATGATTAAGAAGACTGGCATCAAATGTGAATTTTGGTACCTAAAAGGATTAATTCTCAGTTAATTACAATGACTATATAGCTAGAAACTACTGATAACAAACAGGTATCATAAAATACATGTATTTCTGAATAGATGCCAAATGATTGTGGTCTCTTAATACTCAGGTAAATGAATTACTCAAACTGAAAGAATCTTAGCTTTATTTTTGTAGCCTTAGTCGATGTCAGAGATAGCTGTCCTGCTTCCTCTTCCCCATAACTCTTGGAATTAGGATATAGATACCCAGCCAGATCTTTCTGGCTTCATAGTACCTTTCACCATGATTTTGAGCTTTCCAGCCAGTAGAGTACTAAAGAAAAATGAAAGACCTATCTCTTGTCTACACATATATGTTCTCTCTGATCAGTTCTGCTAGAAGTGAATTGGGAGATCAGGGAAAAAGCAGGCCACCTTGCCTTGTTGTAGTCTGAATACAAAATAAGGGTAATGCAAGAAAGATCCTGGTGTAATCCTACCAATCTTTAAGAATCACTGGCCTAAGTCCAATAATTGGATTCTGTGAATTCAAGGCAAACCTTTTGCTTTATTAAATCAATGATAAAAAGCATGAATTAGTAGAAAAACTTTTTATTTTTTTTCTTTAATATGTCTGTTTTCTGTCTGGGCACAGTGGTTCATGCCTGTAATCCCAGCACCCTGGGAGGCCAAGGCAAGTGGACTGCTTGAGCTCAAGACTTCAAGACCAGTTTGAGCAAGACTGAGACCCTGTCCCTACTAAACATAGAAAAATTAGCCGGATATTGTGGTGGGGATCTGTAGTCCCAGTCCTAGCTACTCAGGAGACTAAGGCAGATGGATCACTTGAACTTAGGAATTTGAGGTGACTGTTAGCTATGCTGAGGCCCTGGCATTCTAGCCTGGGCAACAAAGTGAAACTCTGTCTCAAAATAAAAAAGAAAAAAATATCTATTTTCTCCTTAAATTTCTGCAAATTTCTTAAATTGCCAAGTCATGCAAATTGTCACAGAAAAATCAAAATAAATAAATGATATCCATTGCTGCACAAAACTAAATGAGAATTTTATATTTATTGATAGGTCTAAGCTAAGTTTCCCATTAAGGATTTCATTTGTGATAGAGCTTTGTCCTGAGTTTTATTTAGTCCCTGAGCCAATTTATTTTAAATGGTAGGTATTCTTATCTTCCCAACTCATTTTACTTTGGAAAAAACTGGCTTCACTCTGATACCTCTGAGTTCTCTAAACAATATCCCAAATTAACTAGCTCTTCATGTATAAATCACATGGAGATTAAACAAACTCGAGGGCAATTTGACATACAGCCATAAGATATATTTTGGTTTAGCCTCATCCATTTCTCTTTGCTTCTTCTGTTACTTTGCATTTTAACCACTGTGAAGATAGAAATTAAATACTTTAATCCATCCTATATCAACATTAATTTACATATTGGTAAGATTTTTAGAGGGAAAAATGATTATTAAAAGGCTAAAGAATTGTTCTGAATGACCTTCAGGACAATATATTGTTATTCTTCCTAACTCAAGTTCTCTTACAGTGAGTGAACCTATTGTTCTTGATTACATTGAGAATACCCTTCCAAAGCCATTAGTTACCTATTAAAGGCCACTTAATTGCTTTGGGCCAGAGCTCAGTTCCCTAACTCTCAGTTTAGAAAGGCCATTTGGGGAGGCAAATTTGGATTTTATTACTTGAAATTATTAATACATGCCAGACTATCGTTGAAATGTTTATCAACCACCTGAGAAAAAGAAGGAATCCCAGGACAGCTCCCTATAATGTGTTATTTGAATCTTTCCTGGTTTTCATCAACCGGGATTTAATTTAGATGAGAGCTCAAAGAGTTAGCTCTTGTGGGAAAATGTGAACCACATGAACTTTTAATTCTATTATTCTACATTATACACTATTACATATATATACATATACATATATATGTTAGTTTTTTACCCAAAGTTGATTTAATGGAAGAACAGTTAATTGAAGGCCTAGTAAACTCCTGTGTACCAGGTGCAAGGGTAACAAGGAAGACTGAAACCGAAGTAAATAGGTAACACAATGCAAAACTTGTATGTTCAATACAAGTTGAAGGGTGTTAATGATAAACAACGGCAGCAGAGCTTAGTAGCAATGAATTCAGGTTTTCTAACAACGTTCCCATCATTGGGACAGGAAGGCTGCTGGCTGGTTGTGGTCACTTTAAGAGAATTGCCACAAAATGGTCTGCTACTTCTCCTTCCTCCAAGAGACTGGGTGGTCTGTGACTATTGTGCCCAATATAGTACAGCAGAGGCTATCATAAAAGATGTTCCTTGCTCCCTGGAATGCTTACTTACACAAAGCTCCTCCTTTAGAAGTCTGACAATCCTAAAGTAGTCTGGAGACATTTCAGTGCTCAGCCAAGGGGGGTCAGTTGTATAAAGGTCAGAGTCTTGGTGGAGCAAACACCAAACCCTGAAAAAGTTAGAGGTATCTATCTGACTGGATGTCCTGAGGATGTTGACTCTGCAATCTTCCAGACCCCGTGGTTTCCGCAGAGGTAGCCAGCTCCTTCCTGATGCAAACTAACACTTTGGCAGCATTCCTAGCACAGCAGAGGTCTCATCCCACAAAGCAACAGTTCAAAGGCAATGCTTACTAGGTCTCCTAGCTGCCAGGCCAGTAACCAACAATTAGGGTTAAATCCTACGTTAACCCAAAGGGGATGTGCTGGGCCTTGTAAAGAGGAAAGAGTCTCTATACCTAAGAACTGCATGAACAAACTGGTACATATGAGCAGGAGTCAGGGAATTACCCCTGGGAGTGGATTTTTAATGTGTTTGATCGAAGGGGCCAAAAAATAAAAATGAATAAGCAAGAACTCATTGGTGTGGGGCACTTTCTTGAGACCCAGGATTTAAGATCCTAGCAAGGAGCCCGGGGAGTGGGTAAACTTGCAGCTGACATGGCTCTTAGAAGCCTGACTAATCCTCAGTAAAGTGGAAATGTCCAAGGTGCCTTTGTAGAAGGCAGATAAAGGAGTTAAGAGACTCAGAAAAGCAGGCATGTGGACTAAACATACCATATAAGGTCAGAAAACCCAGCAGAAGAATGCATTGCTCAGAAGAGCCTGGAAAGTACACTGTTCACCAAGGCCATTGGGAATGCCCTGGTAATAAGGAGCACTGGCACCACTAAGAAATTCAGCAATGGCTTCCTCTACAAGCTAGGGAAGAAGATTCCAGAAGCTTTCACATAACTGGGCTGATACTCATCCATGAAGATGATGGGCCTTGAAATAACAGAAGCCAGTGGTAGTGCTTACTGTCAGGAGCCAGGAGGCTATAATTACCATCATGACTGGCAAGACTAAAGGACAGATGAGGTTGCTTGGCCCACAAGGAATTGCAGAAATAGTTAATAGAGCTTCATATGAAGACTATAATCCAGTTATAGCACAAGAATATGGGGAAAGGAGCAAGGGAGGGGAGAGGGAGGATGGGTAGAGAGACAGTAAATGGTGAGATCACACTTATGGTGCATCTTAGAAGGGTACAGGAGAAACTTACTAAATGCAGAATACAAATGTTTTCATATAATAAATAAGAAAATCAGGGGGGAGGAGCCAAGATGGCGGTCTGTAGCCAGCTTTCTGCAGATGCTCCTGTCCAGAAGGAGAGTTAAAGGACAGAAATTTGGCGAGAAAGCCAACGGTTTGGAGCTGAGCCAAGAGACAAGGTCGAGGAACACACAT
>CAUYON010021273.1:0-26636 GCA_963573935.1 Arctocebus calabarensis
GTTGATGTGCATTCCTTGACATTGTCTCTTGGCTCAGCTCCAAACCGTTGGCTTTCTCGCTAAATTTCTGTCCTTTAACTCTCCTTCTGGACAGGAGTGTCTGCAGAAAGCTGGCTACAGACCGCCATCTTGGCTCCTCCCTCTTCAGTTTTTCTTTTTGATTTTTTCCCCTTGATTCATGGACTATTTAGAAGTATATTATTATTAACTTTAGTTTCCAAATATTTGGAAATTTTCCAGATATTGTTCTGTTACTACAGAATAACAAAGAAGTCATTATACTACACACAGGGGTGCTTTTAATTATAATAATAAAATGATTATGCAGTCCAATTGTATGAAGAGATTAATCTCTGGCATTATTTAGATCTGTCCTTTAAGAGATCACATAGGATAGATTTAATTATTGATAAACCAGATCATTAAAAAATTTAACTTATCCTCTTTTTAAAAAATTTCAAAACAGGCTTGGCACCTGTGGCTTAACAGGCTAAGGCGCCAGCCACGTACACCTGAGCTGATGGGTTCGAATCCGGCCCGAGCCCACCAAACAACAATGATGGCTGCAACCAAAAAATGGTCAGGTGTTGTGGTGGGCGCCTGTGGTCCCAGCTACTTGGGAGGTGGAGGCAGGAGACTCTCTTGAGCCCAGGAATTGGAGGTTGCTGTGAGCTGTGATGTCACCGCACTCTATCCAGGGTGACAGCTTGAGGCTCTGTCTCAAAAAAAAAAAATACAAAATAAAAAATTTTAAAACATTATTGGGCTACACGTATTTTTGCTTAATGGATCACTTTTTTAATGCTTTCTTTTTTAGTGCTTGAGTCAGGGTTATATGAACAACTAAAGAGTGTTCTCCATACCCATTTGGTAGGTTTTTCCTCATCCCCTCCTCTCCTATTCCCTTTGCTTAATTCCAGTGAATTTTTCTTCCTTCTATGCATATATGTACTGATTGGTTAGTTCTGATTTAATAACAAGTACATGCTATGTTTGTTTTTCCAATATTTTAGGATAATGGTCTCCTGTTCCATCCAAGTTGTTGCAAAAGGAATTAATTCATCCTTTTTAATGGCTGAGTAGTATTCCATGGTATATACATATCCCATATGTTGTTAATCCGTTTATGAATTGATGGGCAGTTGGGTTGATTCCACATCTTTGCATTTATGAATTGTGTCCCATGCAGTCTCTTATTTTCATAGTATTCAGAGGTGACATTTTGGATTTCTGTGATATCAGTTATAATATCTCCTTTTTCATTTCTGGTTTTTAAAAAAAATTTTTTGTGACAGAGTCTCACTCCGTCACTCTTGGTAGAGTGCTGTGGCATCGCAGCTCACAGCAACCTCAAACTCTTGGGCTTAAGTGATTCTACTGCCTCAGCCTCCCAAGTAGCTGGGACTATAGGCACCCACCACAATGCCCGGCTATTTCCTTTTTTAAAGATAGGGTTTTGCTCTGGCTCAGGCTGGTGTTGAACTCCTGAGCTCAAGCCATCCACCTGCATTGGCCTCCCAAGTGCTGGGATTAAGGCATGAGCCACCACGCCAGGCTCTCCTTCATTTCTGATTAAGCTTATTTGGGTCCAATCTGTTTTATTTCTGGTCAATTAAGCAAATGGTGTATCAATTTTGTTTATCTTTTCACAGAACCAGCTTTTTGTTTTATTGATCCTTTGTATTGATTTTTCATTTTCCATTTCATTTAGTTGTGCTCTGGCCTTAGGTATTTTTTTCCTTTTTCTGGAAGAAAAAGTATTAGATAGAAAGAAAAAAAAAACAAATATGAATTGGGTATAATTCTGAGGGAAAAGTGCAAGAACTTCCCAGAGATTTCATGAGAAGAATTTGTGGAGCAGAATAAGGAGAAAGATATTGGCAAAGGTCAACCCCTGAGAGGCTTGAGGTCCAGTGAAAAGGGGAGGTGGAATGGTTTTGATGTATATTTGGTTTTGGACGATGTTTCAAAGCACTTTGTCTTTGTCCAACAATTTGCCAAATGCTTTGGTGCAATTGTCAAAAATAATCCATGTTTTTTGGTCAACATAATACAATATAGACACGGTTTGCATTTATAGCATGACAGCAAAGAAAGGCAAGCTTCAAGATGATTTCTTTTCTCATGCTTATTTAATTCATGTAGAGACCATCTATTCAGCTTCCTTACCTTGCTGATTTGCTTCAAAGGGTCCAGATTGTTGGAATAGTAATGACAAACCTTGCTGCTTATCCTCATGTAGGTTGAGATGGATTTGCTTCCACTACAACTTTCAGCTCATCATTATCTATATTGGTCTCAGGTCACTCACATGGCTTATTTTCAAGAAAAAAAATCTTCTGAATGGAACTTCTCAAGCCATTGATGTACTGTGCATTCATTAGCCACTTTCTTCCTGAACAGTTCATTGATATTTTGAAGCAATTTTATTTTCTTAGCATAACTTTCAAAATGGAGCAAATAAATACATGAGATGAGATGATCTATGATCAGTTTAAATAAAAAATGTTTGCATTCAGATCTACCAAACACACAACAAAAAATCCTTTTAAATTTAAAAAATGAGTGAGAATGGTTACAGAGCACTTTATTTTCCTTCTTGTAGAAGAACCATTAGCATGGTTTAAATATCAGAAAGTGATGTTTGGCAATTAATGTCTCTGTGTATTCCATCTTTTCCCAAAAGGTACCTATTAAAGTTGAGCATAGGCTGTATTACTTAAGTACAATCAAAATAATTTACAATTTTGGTTTGGTGAGTTAATATTTGTTCATTTTGACCTAAATGCATATGAATTGCTGTGTCTTATAGTCCTGATGCTCTTGACTGTGATAACTATAATTAGTAGGTATGTTCCTGAAAGAACATTATGTGCTCATACAATTGTGCTTGTACACAATGACTAGCTAAAGATGAATCTTTGAGTTAGTGGGTAATACTCTGGTTGTGACATCTTGTTTTTTATTTTGACTCTTCTTAGACTTACTTCTTAGCCAAGCTTGAAAACTCCACGTAGAAAGAGTCAACAACCATTTATGATTGTCTCTTGGTGATGAAAAGAGTGAATTTCACCAATGTATTGATTGAGAGAGACTTTTGAGTTTCATTCAATCCCACCACATCAAGATATTAAAGATCCTTTTCACTTTACCTATAACATCATACTTGATGCCATATAGAAAACCATGTTACACTGATTGCATTTGTTAGGTAAAGTCCCTCTTACAATTGTGACTTGTCCGCAAAAGGTGTGTCATGCATTGAGACCCCACCCCTCCCTCCTTCCCTCTCTCTGCTCTTCCTTTCCCCACCCCCCTACCTCCTTCTTTATCTCTCTGCTCTCCTCTTCCCCCACCTCCCACCATGTCATTAATTGTCATTGAAAGGGGAGCACTCGACCGGCATAAACCTCACAGAACACCAACGCTTGTATGAAAGGTCTTTATTGGCGGGGTAAGCTGCAGAGCAGCATTAAGGAGGAGGGGAGAGAGAGAGAAAAACGGGGGAAGAGAGGAGAGGAGAGAAGATCGAGAGGAGGAGGGGGGGACAGAGAGAGAGAGACAGAGATACAAGACCCACGGGAAAGGGAGAGAAAAGAGAGAGAGTAAAAGACAGGTGCACCTGATATAGGCTCAATTAGGGGAGGTGATGGGATGGTAGAATAGCCAATAAGGTGTTACTGCTCTGGTGCGAAGAGCCAAAGAGCCGTAGGGGGCAGGCCATAAGTTTGAGCTTTTCAGTGGATAATTGGGAAAGGAAGATGAAGTTTTGTTCCTCCCTTCTTGATATTTTAAAAAATAGAAGGTTGACCTTGGGATAGAGGACGATGAGTTCTCTCTTATGTAACTTCTTCCTGCTGAGAGGGGCACATAGTTTTAATTGGCCAACTAGAGGGTGATTATGATTTTTTGGTGGGAGGATGTAAGCGGTGGCAGTTTAGAAGTGGTGTTCAGGAAAGTCTTATGGCTTGGAGTAGAATGTAGTTTATTTATGAAGAATAGTTTTTTGTTGCACTAGAAAGTGTCTAGTGTTTGAAGGTAGTCATGAGTGGATGACAAGTCAGAGGGAGTAGGTAAGAGGGATGTAGGATTTAGTGTGGGATATGTATTAAAAGATAATGATGGGTTAGATAAGAGAGAGGTTTGAAGATTAAGAATACCGCATGGTGCTAGGGTTTGAAGATTTTTGTATGTTAAAAGATCAGATAGAGAATGAGGGGACAGGATAGTAGTAGGGGAGCTGAAAGTGAGTTTTTTGATTCTTGTATTAGAGTAACTGCAGCTGCTAAAGCCTTGAGACAAGGGGCTTAACTTTGAACAGCGTGATCTAATTGTTTTGAGAGATAAGCAACTGGAGCAAAGGTGGGGCTTAGCTGATGTTTAAGCACACTGAGAGTAAATTCACAGTTTTCTGTGACATATAGGAGGAAGTGACGAGAAAGATCAGGAAGGCGGAGGACTGGAGCTTCTAGTAAAGAACGTTGTAGAGATTTAAAAGAAGTGGAAATGGAGGTTAGGAGAAGTTTATGAGGGTTACTTTCAGTGAGGAGTATTATATAAAGGAGTAGTTAGAAGAGAAAAGTTGGGAATTTATGCTCTGAGGTATTTAGCTAATTTTAAAAGGAGAGGAGTTTTTGTTTTGCGGTAGGGAGGGGAAAGTTGCGAAGAAGGCTTTTTCATTTGTGGTAATAGCTTTGAAGTTTGTAAACAAAAGGACGCAAGATGACTTTTTGTTGGAATAATTGAACTTTTGAGGGGGAGATTGTGTATTTCGTATTTGTAAGGAAATTAAGGAGGGAACAGGTGTAGTATTTAGACTTATGTAAAGTGGGATTATAGAGTAGGAAGTTATTGATATATTGAACTAAAGGTTGAAGGAGAGGGATTATAGGACTGGAGGTTTTGTAATAATATGTGGCTAAATAAGTGGAGGCTGTCACGAAATCCCTGGGGGAATACAGTTTAAGTAAGTTGGAAAGTTTGAGAGGTAGGGACAGTCTATGTGAAGGCAAATAGGTTTTTGGCAATTAGGGTGTAGTTTAACAAGAATTGGAGAGTAGGAGGCAATTGAGGGGGGTTTAGTATTTTAAACCTTAGGATTTACTCTTTTTGGTAGAATGGGTCAGGGTGATGGGTCTTTGATGGCTTGGGAAAGGATGAGGCAGAGTGAGGCAGAAGGAGATGCGTCAGCATTTATTAATTTAAAATTAAAAGTGAGCGTGGTAGTTAATTTGGAAAGTATGTTATGTCTCAGAAGGGGAACTGGACAGGAAGGCAATATTAAAAGGAATGTATAAATAAGAAATTGGCAATTATGTAGTGTAAAGAAAGGAGTTTGACATGGATGGTGGGAAAAACCTTTTACCCTAATAATAGATAATGGGCTACAGGGAGGTAGGACCACTGACTTTAAAAGCTGAAAAGTTAGTTTTTTGTGTTTAAAAGAAAGGCGATTATTTTTACCTGTCACCATCAGGGTTATCTTTGGCTCTGTAGAGATGATCTTCATCAGGCGAGAGAAGTCAGGTCTTGTCAGTCTGCAGAAGAGGCAAGCTTTAACAAGTGTGCTGCTCCCCTTTTGGGGAGGGACATACTAACTAAAACAGGAACTTTTCCCTCCTGGAGATCTAGTCATGATCAAAACTCTTCCCTCTAATTCACCTTCCCTAACCCCAACTTGGGAAGTCCCCTTTCCTGTTATCTTGTCTTCTACAGCTGTTAAAGTTATAGGAGTTGATTCCTGCATATATCATTCACGAGTAAAATCCTGGAACCCTCCATCTTCAACAGAGGCAGACAATGAAGACAGCCAACCACAGACCACCTACACTTGTGAGCCAAAAGAAAGTTTGAAGTTATTATTTAGGAAACAGCAAAAAACTTTCTAATATGGTTTTCTTTTATCATCACTGAATAAGTGCTTCTGACCTGACGTTGTTCTACCTTTGCCTATTACTGATTATACTAATCAGATTTATGTTTTCCAGAAATGTCATCAAGCCACATGCAGTAAAGATGGTTCCAGTCCATGAACCCCTGTATCACTCTCCCTCCGGAGAAACCCTAACTGCCCCCTTCTATCATCACCCAATTCAGCAGGAAGCAGTTAGATCAAGTCTTTGCCCCTTTTCCCTAACAGCAGTTGGGGTTTCTACTCGGAGAGGGAGAATGATGCAGGACATATGGCGCCCTAGCCAGCTCAGCAGAGCTGGCAGACCTGCCGCCGCCTCCTTGGCGGTGTCGGTGCTGCGGAAGCCAGCTGAAGAACCAGCGGGCTGGATGACAGGCAAGGAGGGGGACCTCCATCCCCCACCGGAGGCTCCAATAGCCAAAAAGGCCAGACAACTGCTGAGGAGACACCTGTGCCTTGGTGTCTCCTTCACTTTACACTTAGGACTAAATGTGGGACCCCCATTTCCTATGCCTAGGTCAATTTCATGTGAATTTCCTGGGCCTCAATTACATGAATGGACTGTGTCCATTCATTGATACATTCATTCACTTTGCCCCGGGGGCAGGGGGGTAGTTTCCTTTTCCTAAACTTCTATCTCTTACTCCAATATTTATAATGGCTTGTCTCCCTGCTTATGTTCTTGCAGCTCCACCAATCTAGCAGAATCTTTGAAAAACATAAGTGGGACTATATCACTCCCTTGTTTAACCATTTCATTAGCTTCTCTAGACCCTGCATGATCTGGGCCCTGCTAAACTTTATAACCACATTTCTCCCTGTTGTTCACTATATTCTGGGTACGCTGGCCTTTAAAAATATTCTCAACATGCTGTTTACTGCCTCAGAGCCACTGCACATGTTTTTCCCTCTGCCTATGATATTTTTGCTGTTTGGTTTAACTGTTCCTGTTTTTAAACGTTAGGTTTTATCAGTTCCTCACATTCTTTTTTTTTTCTGAGATAGAGTCTCACTTGGTCACCCTTGGTACATTGCTATGGCATCCTAGCTCACAGCAACCTCAAACTCTTGGGTTCAAGTAATTCTCTTGCCCCAGCCGGGTCCCAAGCAACTGGGACTACAGGCGCCCGCCACAATGCCTGGCTATTTTTTAGAGATGGGGTCTCGCTCTTGGGGTTGCTCTTGAACTCATGAGCTCAGGAAATCCACCTGCCTCAGCCTCCCAAGTGCTGGGATTACAGGTGCGAGCCACCACACATTCTTCACATTCTTCCCTTAGCATTCAGAGTGGTGACCTGTCAATTAGTGGTTCATCTTTTGAAGTTACATAATTAGGCTCAGCACCTGTGGCTCAAGTGGCTAAGGCACCAGCCACATACACCTGAACCCAGCCTGGGCCTGCCAAACAACAATGAAGGCTACAACCAAAAAAAAAAAAAAAAAAAAAAAAAAGAAATATAGCTGGGCATGTGGCGGGCACCTGTGGTCCCAGCTATTTGGGAGGTGGAGGAAAGAGAATTGCTTGAGCCCAGGAGTTGGAGCACTCCACCCAGGAGGACAGCTTGAGGCTCTGTCTCAGGGGCAAAAAAAAAAAAGTTACATAATTAAATGTCTTTCCCTCTTTTGAATATAAAGAGTCTATTTTGCAACTCACTAATTTCTTTAGGAGGTAATATAGTGACTCCTCAAACTCTAGTGCACAAAGGTGCTCAAAATGGATTATTGACTGAAAAGTGATGTCTTAATGCTCTCATGAAACAATATGTAGAGTTGTTGGTAAATGGGGGAGTCAGTAAAATGGTGAGAGTGCAAAAGTCATCTTCAAGTCAGATCTGTAAGACCCTTAATCTTTATCCTGCTCCTCAGGAATTCTTAAACACATGGAGACAGAGGATGTTAACTGAGTCCTAAATGACCACTTCTGGGTTTAGTTGTAGGTTACTGGAATTACTCAAGGCTCAAATGAATATTATTTTATTAAGTGTCTTCTGTTAATTTACTAAGCCATTTTTATTTTTATTTATTTATTTTTTTGTAGAGACAGAGTCTCACTTTATCACCCTCACTAGAGTGCCGTGGCGTCACACAGCTCACAGCAACTTCCAACTCCAGGGCTTAGGCGATTCTCTTGCCTCAGCCTCCCGAGTAGCTGGGACTACAGGCGCCCACCACAATGCCCAGCTATTTTTCTGTTTTGCAGTTCGGCCAAGGCCCGGTTTGAATCTGCCACCTTTGGTATACTGGGCCAGTGCCCTACTCGATGAGCCACAGGCACTGCCCTACTAAGCCATTTTTGAATGAGCAGAGGGGTCCCACGTTTAAAGCAGAACTCAAAAGTTCATAAACACTTTACTAAAAATCATAGGTACCAAATTGAGAACAAATTCTTTACCATAGTATTGTTAGCATGAAGGAAAATAATGGTTCATGTAATTTTGCCAGCAATATCATTGGCTTTAGGAGCTTGTCTCCTTGAGTATGTTTGCCCTTTCAGATGAGTAATTTCTGGGTGAAAGTATTAGGGCTGGTTCTGTAGATCCTTGGGATGGAAATGTAGCTAGAATGTGTAGAGATAACTGGTACATATGTGGTTGGACAGAGGATTGTATGTATGCTCTTTTAGGGGTTGTCTGGGAGTTAAGGTTTGATTCCAATTTCTGGGATTCTAACTATCTACAGGACAAAGGGATAGAACTGTGGTCCCCAACCTCCCAGTCTGTGCATGTTAGGAACAGGGCCACATATGAAGTGAGTGGGCTGAGAAGTTTCATCTGCATTTTTCGCAGCTTCCCATTGTTTGCATCATTGCCTGAGCCCTGCCTTCTGTCCCATCAATGGCAACATTAGATTCTCACCTGAGAATCCTACTGAACCCTACTATAAAATGCATGAGGGGTCTAAGTTGCATGCTCCAGACTCTAATACCCTCCCCCTGTTCGTGGGGAAATTGCCTTCCATGAAACCAGTCCCTGGTTCCAAAAAAGGTGGGAACTGCTGGGATAGAACATTTGATTCAGAGATTGGGAAAATCTAAGACACATGGTGGCTAGAGGCATAGAATAAAATGATTCTAACTTTGGAGTCTTATAATGCTTTAGATATAGGAGCATATGAATTTTATCTTTATACTTTAAAAACCAGATCTCTTAAGTAATTTATGTAAAATGGATTAACTGAAATATTTTTGGAAGATTGATAATTTGCTTCATTGAAATTTCCTTAACCCATCCAGTAACTAGAAAATCTTTTGCTTCAATTCTTGTTGAGGTCTCCAATATGTACTACCCACTTTCCTGCCTCAGAAAATTGATCTCATTTCTGTTTTTTTTTTTTTTTTTTTTGAGACAAAGTCTGACTCTGTTGCCTAGGCTAGTGTGCTTATAGTGTCATATCTCACAGCAACCTCAAACTCTTGGGCTCAAATGATCCTCTTGCCTCAGCCTCCTGAGTAGCTGCAACTACAGGTGCCTGCCACAACACTTGGCTAGTTTTTCCTATTTTTAGTCGAGATGGAATCTCATTCTTGCTCAGGTTGGTCTTAAACTCCTGAGCTCAAGCAATCCACCCACTAACTGCTGGGATTACAGGTGTGAGCCACCATACCCGGCCCAATCTCACTTCATTTTTGATGGCTGAGGAAATCTTACAGTTGCCCAGTATCATGAGCTATCATTATGGTGCTCATTGTGGATGACAGCATAAAAATATTCGGTAACTTACGAACCTGAGCAGAGTTTCATACATTTTTAATACTAAGCATTTTTATTACTGCCATAGAATATGTACTAGTAAATATCTGTTGAAATACATTAAAATGTGAAAAAAAAAATCATTAACTTGAGGTCCAGATATTTATATCTGTTTATAAAGCATTTAAAACAATGACTCGGTTATTTGTAAGATTATGGCTCATGTTTTAGAATATTAGTTCATATTTACACTCCCCCATCTCTCTTATATCCCTGCTCCTCTGCTGAATTTCCCAACTTTACTGAGGATAGTCAGGATTCAGACAACCCCTTACCTTTCACTGTTAAGCCCAGAATGTTGTATTTTCCAGTGCTGATGTAAGTAAAGGTAAAACTCTTACACAGAGCAATTCATACAAGTTTATATTTAATGTAAAGGAAAACCTACCTTTAAAAACATTCAGTTACTGAAAACAATTCTTCTAAAATAAATGTCTCATAGTAGGGAAATGGATGTGTGTTACTGCTGGAGAGAATAATCAGAAGTATTAAAAGTCATGGTTTTGAACACAACTAGTGACAAGTATCAAAAAGAAGTATACCAAAGTATAAATAATAGTGATTTTTGGAACAAAGTATGATTTTAATCTCTATACATCTTATAATTCTTTTGCAGTAAGCCTGTATTTTTCTACCAATCAGATAAAGACTACAAAAGATTGTGTTTACTCTGGGTTATACTCTAATTAAAGGTGTTAATGAAATACCAGAATATCCTGTAAGGAAGCATTTTTAAGGTAATGTAATTAAAAATCTTAACTAAAAATCTAAAGTAATCAAGTATTAGTCAAATTGGCAGAAAAAATTTGTTTCTGATTATTGTAGGTCTCAGTTTTTTAAGATAGGAACATGGAAGGTCCTTTAGCCTGCTAAATTTGCATAATTTCTATGGCGTTTTAAATTTATTATAGAAACAATTATAAATAAATATGGCATCTTAACATGTTTTCTTCATATAGGTGGCAGATTTGGTTGAATAGGTTTAAGAAACTGTAACCCTATCTTTCCATTTTTCTCTCTGACTATTCATTGCTAGAGTGGAATTTATACAAATGTTGTATGCTGTGATCACTTTGTGGGCCTGGTGGGCTGATTCACCATGTTTGCAGTCTCTTATTTATGGAGACCTTTGACTCTCCTTCACCTCACTAAGACGAGTAGTTATTACTAGGTTACTTATTGACGGTACTATGTATAAGTACTAGCTATAAAATCAGGAGGTACAGGCATTTGGCACAATGGCTACCTATGATTATCGTTAGAGGGTACAGTAAATGGAGAATTCTGAGTTGGTTTTAGAAAGTCAAATCATCTGGGCTACTAGAGATATCTTTCTAGTTAGAACAGCTGCTGGAGTATTGCTGTCTTCTGTGCTATTCAGTAAACATCTGCTGAGGATGTTCTACATCCCTAACAATCTGTCTGGTGCTGAGATTTCAAGACTAAGAAAAAGTTATTTGCTCTTGAGGAGCCCACAATCTAGTGGTAAGACAAAGAGCTCCGTTTTTTGAGTACTTGTGTGCCAGACACTGTTAGGTACATCATATACATTTTATCTAATTCTCAGTTTAGTCCTGCTATTCACACAATTCACAAATGTGAAATTTGTGCCATGTACTTGTGCCCTAGGAATGAAGGGGACAAGGTAGATGATGGAATGCTAATGTTATCGCTGAATAAACTCTGGTTCAGAGAGGTTAGGTAATGTGGCTAAGATCACAGAAACAGTAGTAATAACCACTGCTCACTGATTATACAAACACTATGCTTAAGGGCTTTGTATTATGCATATTGTCTTATTTAATTTTTAAAACAGCTTGGTGTGGCAGGCAGTACCCTTATTTTTATAGGGGATGCTGAGACTCAGATGCCTGAGATAACACAGCTTGGACATCTAACTCCAAATTCATATGTTAACCATGATGTATGTTGTTATCATTTCCTACGTAGGGAGTAGTAATAGTTAATATTTATCTGTAGCTGTGTGCCAGATGTTTATGTACATTATCTTAGATTCTCACAACTACCTTGGAAAGCAGTTGCTGGTATCTTCTGAAACTGAGCCTCAGGAGTCAGGTAACCTGCCCAGCTGGTGAGTGGACCAGGTCTGTCTGGCTGCTTTGCTGCTTTCTGCTCTTTCCACGGTACCAACATTGTTCTTCCTTTCCTAATATCTGAATCTGGCAATTTCTGTTTGACAGACTTGTTTGTAATTCCTCTTGAGATGGAGCTCTATGTGCTATGATCTTGGTGTTTTGGGCATGGCCTTGCTTTTGCACCAGTTATTCCTGTAAACTTTGGGTCTTTTCCTTTCCTTTGTTCACTTTCTAGGGTTCACTTTGCAGGCTCTTGCTGTTGTGAGCCCTCCCTTCCCTTGAGACCTTATCACTCACATGTGTTCTATGTAGGCCTTATCTTATCTCCCACAACATGAGAAGAGGAGTGTCCAGCAAGAGCCTCTCATGTGCACTGTTCGAATTTCACTACAGCTGGTCTCTGCATCTCCTTTTGTGACCCTGTCTCAATATACTGTCTGTATTCTCCTCTCTCTTTCTTCCACACATAGTGGCACCTTCTTTTAGTGCTACCACAACTTGAAGAAAATTTTTGCTTGAGCTAATTATTTATTCTTGTTAGCTGTCATCAGTTTCTCTTCTTTTTAGATGAATATACTTTAAGTGTTTACATTTGCTATCTGTCTTTTCTCCCTTTAAAGCAGGTTACACATCTAAAACAACAGCTGTATAAATGCCATTTTAATAAACCAAATGATTTATATAGATATCGAAATGTCTATAGGATATACTCCAAAGTGATAAGACAAGTTGTCTCTGGGTAGTGGATTTTAGGTGAAGAAAGATTTTTTTGAATTATAAAAATTTAAAATTAATAAAAAATTTAGTATTTCATTCTAATTCTTCTGCAATGAATATGCATTACCTACCTAAATAGATAAAAATAACCTTTTTTTGTTTATTAATGTATGCTTGTTATATGAACCTTATAAATATTAGAACAATATAAAAAACCAAATTACTTGCAGTGCCACAGCCCAGAATTAGTATTTTGGGTTATTATCTTTTAGTTTGCGTATATACATTCACATGTCTAATACTGAGATTATATCGCAATTTTGTAACTGTGACTTTCTATGAAATTAAAATTTTGCAAGCACATTGAAATGGGAATATACACAGATACCATGAATTATTTAATTATTAATATTGTTCATTTGTGTTGCTTTGAATTTTTCTTTTTCTTGAGACAGAGTCTCACTTTGTTGCCCCCAGTAGAGTTCCATGGTGTCATAGCACACAGAAACCTCAAACTCTTGGGTTCTAGTGATCCTCTTGCCTTAGCCTCCCAAGTAGTTGGGACTATAGGCTCCTGCCACAACACTCAGCTATTTTTAAAGACAGGGCCCTTACTCTTTCTCAGGCTGGTCTCAAGCTCCTGAGCTCAAGGGATCCACCTGTCTGAGCTTCCCAAAATGCTAGGATTACAGGCATGAGCCACCATACCTGGCCCCCTGCTTTGAATTTTTTAATTTTAGAATTACCTGTGACCGATGCCAGTTGTTTAGATAGAACAATTCTATCTAAATTTCTGAATATTTACAATAGATACCCAGAATCAGAATTAGGGAGTTGAATTACATATTGTCAAATTACTTTCCAGGGACATTGGGCCAATATGCTTCTATCAGCACTATTTGAAAGTGCTTGTCTTTCTAGACAAGCCAGGAATGAGGTGTTTCTGCAATGTGCTGCTGCTTTGAGAGACCAGTGAAGATGCTGTATTTTCATTGCATCCTGTATGTTTTCTCATCCTGTGTTTGCTGATATCTATTAATGTTCAATTTATAGTAGAAATGCAAAAATTTATTAAATTAATATTATCTTAATAATTATCTTTTGGGCAGCGCTTTGGCTCAAAGGAGTAGGGCACCGGCCCCATATGCTAGTGGCAGGTTCAAACCCAGCCCTGGCCAAAACTGCAAAAAAAAAATTATCTTTTAAAAAATTGCTGCCAATTTAGTAAGCCTTGTTTTGGCTCTTGCTTTTTATTTTTATTTTTTTGAGACAGAGTCCCACTCTGTCGCCCTGAATAGAGTACTGTGATGTCATCAGACTTCATAGCAACCTCAGTCTCTTGGGCTCAAGTGATCCTCTTGCCTCAGTCTCTCAAGTAGCTGGGATTACAGGTGTGTACCACAACAGCCGGCTAGTTTTTCTAATTTTAGAAGAGACAAAGTCAGGCTTTTGCTCAGGCCAATCTCGAACTCCTGAGCTCAAGCACTCCACCCACCTCAACCTCTCAGAATGCTAGGATTACAGGTATGAGCCTGGCTGGCTGTTGCTTTTAAAAAACACATTTATTTAGGTATAATTGATGTATTATAGAATTTACCAGTTCAGTGGGTTTTAGTAACTTTTTACAATTGTGTAACCATCACCATAGTCCAATTTTAGAACACTTTTACCTGTCTATCTACCCCTCCTCTCCCATGTGCCTGTTTGCATTCAGTACCTACTCTCATTCCAGGAGCTACGTAACCACCTAATCTCCTTTCTGGTGCTGTAAATTTCCCTTTTCTAGAAATTTCATATATATAGAATCATATAATATGTAGTCTTCCATGTCTGGATTTTTTCATACAGGATTTTTTTTTTTTTTTTTTTGAGACAGAGCCTCAAGCTGTCACCCTGGAGAGAGTGCCATAGCATCACAGCTCACAGCAACCTCCAATTCCTGGGCTCAAGTGAGTCTCCTGTTTCTGCCTCCCAAGTAGCTGGGACTACAGGCACCTGCCACAGCGCCCAGCCATTTTTTTTTTGGTTGCATCTGACACTGTTTGGCGGGCCCGGGCTGGATTCGAACCCGCCAGCTCAGGTGTACGTGGCTGGAGCCTTAGCCCGTTAAGCCACAGGCGCCAAGCCCATGTAGGATGTTTTTGAGAGATTCATCCATGTTGTTACAACTGTTAGTAGTTAATTCCTTTTATTTTTGAAGTATAATTGATATACAATGAATTCATATTCAAAGTGTGTAATTAGTAACTTTTGTATATACCTGTGAAATTATTACAATAATCAAGATAATGAAAATATCATTCTCCCCCTCAACCAGAGTTTTCTCATGCTCTTTTTTTGTAATCACTGTTCCCCTTCAGAGGCATTCACTGATCTGCTTTCCGTCACTACAGATTAGTGTGCACTTTTTAGAATTTTATGTAAATGTAATCATATGGTGTATATTCTTTGTGTATCTTCTTTCACTTGGCTTGATTATTTTCAGATTCATTCATGTTTGTTGTGATTATTGATGTTTGTTCTTGTATTGTTAAGTAGCATTCTACTGTCTCTATATACTATATTTTGTTTATGAACTCACCAGTTCAATGGACATCTGGATTATCTCTAGTTTTGGATTACTAGGAATAATGCTGCTATGAACCTATATGTACAAGTCTTTGGGTAAGCATTTATTTCTCTTGGGTAGATTATAGAAGGAGAATTACAATTCATATGGTAAATGAAGTGTATGTTTAACGTTTTAAGAAATTGCCAAACTTTTCTAAAGAGGCTGTATAGTTTTACATCCCTGTCGGCCCAAAGTATGAGGGTTCCACTTTCTCCACATTGCAACTGGTGATTTTAGTTGCTACAGGGGCAGTGTAGCATATCTCACTGTGGTTTTAATTTTTATTTTCCTAATGTCTAATGATACATAGCATCTTTTTATACACCTATTTTTTCCTACTTATGCCCTTTATTTAGTGTTTGTTCAGATCTTTTATCCAATTAAAAAGTTGGATTTTTATTCATTTAAATTAATGAAGAAAAGGTTTTTCTTTTTATGGTTATAGAGACTTGACAAGTCCAGGGTTGAGAGGCTGCATCTGGTGAGGACTCTAAGATGATGCAGGCCATTGCACAGTGAGGGGGAGCATGCTAACTCAGGTCTCTCTTCCTATTTTTTTTTTTAAATTTCAGATTAATATGGGATACATAAGATTGGCTTACATAGGTTAAAGTGTAGGTTGTAGTTGTGCCCTTCACCCAGGAAATGTGCAGTATACCCATGCAATGTACCCAGTGGGTGAGAATTTCACCCAACTCTTCTCCTCACCAACTTGAATTTAATTGAGTTGTTCTCTCATGTGAGGATGTAGTTAGGAATCTACTGGTTCTAATTAAGAACTGAGTATATGCTGTGTTTGTTTTTCTATTCTTGTGATATTTCCCTTATGAGCATGTTCTCAAAATCTATCCAGGTTGTTACAAAAGATATGAAATATTCATCTTTTTTTATGATTGAATAGTTTTTTTATTATTGAGAGTTCTTTATATATTCTAGATACAAGTCTTTTATTAGAATGTTTGGAAATATTTTCTTTCAGTCTATTCACTTTCTTAATGGTGTCTTTTGAAGAGCAATCATTTTCAATTTTGAAGAAGTCCAATGATTGATTTTTCTTTTTTATTGATCTTGCCTAACCAAAAGCAACAGAGATTTTTGCTATCTTTTATTTCAGAAGCTTTACAGTTTTAACTTACATTTAGCTGTCTATGATCCATTTTGAGTTCATTATATTTATACATAGTACAAGGTATGCATTGTGGTTTTTGTTTTTTAGGCATATGGATATCCATTTATTTTAGCATCATTTTTAGGAGACTACCCTTTCCCCTTTGGTTGAAAATTAGTTGGCTATATATTGTAGAACCTTTGTCAGTTGACCACCCAAAGATCTGCAACAAAACTGGTCAACATATGGAGGTGGTCAGCATAAGGAACTAGGCCTGTTGTACTGATACATACACATGGTACATGTCCAGTCTGTGAAAATTAGATCAACTGAAGGAGGTGGTCAATATAGGGAGGCGGTCAACTGTGGGAGCTCTACTGTGTATGACTATATCTATTTCTGGAGTGTTTCACTGATCTATATGTAAACATAACAATGCTACAATGTCCCCCGCCCCCGCCCCCGATAAGTATCAATGTTAACTATAGATGCCCTTTATCAGTTAATAACGGAATTTCCCTTATGTCTTTACTTGGGTAAGAATTACAGTGAATGGATGTTGGATTTTGTCAATGATCATGTCCTATTTGTCATTTATTCTATTAATAGGATATATTTGTGTTGATTTTCAAATGTTAAGCCAATCTCCCATTCCTGGAATAAACCCTACTTTGTCCTGGTATATAATCGCTTTTATATGCTGTTGGATTTGATATGCTAATATTTTGTAAGAAGTTTTGTGCTGATGTTCATAAGGGGTATTGGTTTGTAGTTTTCATTTCTTACAGTGTCTTCGTGTACTTTGATATCAGAGTAATATCAACTTTATTAAGTTTAGTGATTCCCTCTTAGTATTATTTTCTCAAAGTATTTGTGAAAGTGTAGTATTTTTTTCCCTTGACTATTTGACAGAATTCCCTAGTTAAGTCATCTGGTCCTGGCTCCATGCCCATAGCTCAGCGGTTAGGGTGCTAGCCACATGCACAGAGGCTGGTGGGTCTGAACCCAGCCTGGGCCTGCTAAACAACAATGACAACTACTACAACAACAACAAAATAGCTGGGTATTGTGGTGGGCACCTGTAGTCACAGCTAGTTGGGAGGCTGAGGCAAGAGAATCTCTTAACTCTCAGAGTTTGAGGTTACTGTGAGCTGTGATGTTATGGTTCTCTACTGAGGGTGACAGAGTGAGACTCTGTCTTAAAAAAAAAGTCATCTGGTCCTGGACTTTTCTTATGGGGATGACATTTAATAACTTCTTTATTTGATATAAGTCTATTCTGATTTTCCATTTCTTCTTGAGTCAGTTGGGTAAATTTGAATTTTTCTAGGATTTTTTTCCCCCTATTTCATCTAAAGTATGAAATTTATTGAGATAAAGTTGTTTTTAATACTTTAAATGTCTCATAATTCTATTAACTTTTGTAGTACCTATTGTGATGCCTCTTCTTTCATTTTTGATGTTGTTAATTTATGACTTACCTCTTTTTGTTAGTCTTGCTGAGGATTTTATCTTTTCATCTTTCCAAAGAATGAACTTTTGGTTTAATTAATTTTTATATTGTTTTCCTATTTTCTACTTCATGGATTTCTAAACTAATCTTTTTTATTTCTTTTATTCTACTTGTTTGTTCTTCGCTCTTCTTTTTCTAGCTCAAGTTAGAAGCTTACATTATTGATATTAGACTTTAAGCTTAAATATACCTCTGAGCACTGCTTTAACTGCATCTGATATATTTTCATATGGTCTTCTCATTTATTTAAAAATAATTTGTAATTTCCTTGTGCTTTCTTCTTTGACCCATGTGTCTTTAGGATTGTGTTATATAACTTCCAAATATTTTGAAATGACTGTATTTCTTTCTATTGTTGATTTCTAATTTAATTCCATTTTGGTGAAACAACATACTTTATATTATTGTATTTTATTTTAATTTTTCAAGTCTTGTTTTAGTAGCCTAATATATGGCCAGGAGAATTTTCATGTATACTTAGAAAAAAAAAGTGTAATTTTTTAGTGGAGTATTCCCAATATTGATTAAATCAAATATATTGACTGTGTTGTTCAAGTCTTCTGGATCCTTATTTACTGTCTGCAATTGTTCTATTCTAGAATTAGAAGTGTTGAAATCTCCAACTATAATTGCTGAATTGGGTATTTCTTCTTTAAAGTGCAGAAATTTTTGTTTAATGTATTTTGTGGTGATTATTTGGAATATATACATTTAAAATTGTCATATCTGGCAAATGCATTTTAACTTTGGTGAAATAAGAATTTTTATGTTTGTTTCCTGGGTGAAATTTCTACCTTTTGACAGAATGAGCTAATATTTATGTTTCTACTATTTGTTTTGAAGAACCTTATTTGTAAAATAATGTTGGTCATATAATGCAACCCAGTTTGCTTTTTTGATTGTGATATAGAATTTGTCACTTTTTTTTTTTTGAGACAGAGTCTCACTATGTCGCTCTTGGTAGAGTGTGTCACAGCTCACAGCAACCTCAAACTCTTGGGCTCAAGTGATTCTCTTGTCTCAGAGAATTTGTCACTTATTTTGGCCACTTAATTTCAAAATATTATAGAGGCATGAATGTTATGGTTATGTGAACTGCTTTTGTACAGTTTGAGTCAAAGTTATGAGTGTGCCCCTCACCTGGACAGTATGCATTGTACCCATTAGTGTGGATTTACCCCTCTATTTTGGCCACTTTTTAAATGTACTCAAATCTAAAAATAATTTCCTTATAAATTTTATCTATCTTTATGCTTCTAAAGTCTATTTATTCAAGTGGAGACATTAGTTTAATATGTACTTTTTTCATTCCATCATGGAGAGCCAAAATTTTACTGACTAGTCTCTTCCTGGCACATTCAAGATGCTAACTTTATCATATACTACATTGCTATGCATAAATTTTGTATTTTTGCATGAATACTAAGTTTAATTACTATGGCTTAATGTAGTCCATCTCCCCTATATCCTGCTATACCTTTATTTCTTTTCGAAACTCATTGCTATTCTTGTGTCTTTATTGTTCCATGTGAGTTTTAGAACTAGTTTTATCAAGTCCCACAATATATTCTGGGAGATTACATTAAATTCTAACATGGTAACTAGTCTTATTTTTCTGTGAAATTTTACAATTTTCTGCATGTATATTTCTCAATCCCTACTTTTTTGCTGTTGTGAATGGGATTTCTTTTTCTTATTTCATTTTTATCTGGTTATTGCTGTGATATGGAATACTCTTTATTAATTAAGGAAGTACTTATTTTATTTTGCTTAATTTTAAGATCTTCCCCCAAATTAGAAAATATATTAAAATTTTATCAGATGCCTTCAAAAATTCAATTTAAATTTTATGGTGTTTTTTCTCCTCTAGTCTTTTAATGATCGATTTTATAAGGATTCCTATTAGTGCAGTCTTGGGATGAAACCCACTTCTGATGCATTCTTTTTTATATTGATGGATTTGACAAGTTACATAATCTTCTGTGGTTCAGTTTTCCTAACTGTATAATGGGGAATAACAGTTTCTACTTAAAATGTAGGACTTTGTAAGCCCAATGAATCAAAATATTTAGGTAGTGATTAGTACCTAACATCCTCTATGTGTATATATGTCTTATTTTTGTTTAAATCAGGGATGTCCAAACTGCAGCCTGCAGGCCTCATGTAGCTTAGGATGGCTATGAATGCAGCCCAACAGAAAATGGTAAACTTAACTTAAAACATTATGAATTTTTTCTGGTGATGTTTTGGTGGAACTTGATTGCACAGTTCTTGAGCATGAACTATGTAGATTACATTGTGTTGAAATGTCACATAAAATAAACAACAAATACGTTCTTGGTATTTGTATGCATGTGTGGCTTCAGTTTTCCAGTGATGTGCAGCCTCCAGTTTATTTTCCAAGTGCAGACAAATTGACATCTCAGATATTGCATGTGCTTTTGATGACTTGGTAAGGCAGTGATTATCAGTAATATTTCAATATACCACTGCAACATTAGGCATTAAATACTTTTTAAAAATCAAGTATAATATCTTACTTGATTATTAAGGGTACTCCCATGATTCAGCAGTGCTTCACACATTGCCTACTGCACTTTTAAGTTTGACCCTCTCCTTTGCCCTGCATTGGCAGCAGAGAAATGGAAGGGCCTCAACTTTGCTTTCTTTTTTCCTATCAGTTTTCATAATAAAAGTAAATATAATCCTTTATCTATTATTCTTTTTTAAATCTCAGTGTGGCTTTTACAATGTCTCAACAGAACCACAAATACAGCTCAACTTGCCATTTTTATTAGAGGTATTGAAGATGAGTATAATGTCACTGAAGCAGTGACTTCTTCAGTGCCATTAAAAGACACAACTAAATCAAGAGATTTATACAAAAATAAAAAATGTTAAAGCAATTTTCTTTGTCCGTTGTCAACATATCTGGTATAGTTACTCATAGTACCCTGGTGATTGTAGGTAAAAGAAAGGGACGTGTAAAATTAATAGAGAATAATGCAATTGCCACTTAAAACTCATGTTTGATAGTTTCATTGCATAGTAGTACATCAAGAAAATTTATGCACAGAAGTTTTAAAAATGGATAACGTCATGCAAATCATCATCAAGACTATGAATTTGATAAAGGACAAGGGATTGAATCATTGCCAATTCCAGGAATTCCTCAAAAGTATTAATGCTGACTATGGCAACAACATTTACTTTTCAGAAGTAAGATGGCTAAGTTGAGGCCAAATGTTGAAAAAAATTTCATGATTTGCAACATGTTACCAAGTTGATTACAGTTTCAAAAACCAAAAACCAAATTTGTACCAGAACTTGACAGTGAAAACTGGCTTATAGATTTAGCATTTTTAGTTGCTTTAACTGTTCATTTAAATGAATTAAACATATGTCTTCAAGGTGAAAATCAATTTACCAATACATGAAATGTTTCGATCTGTAATAGCATTCCAAATTAAACTGAAATTATGGCAAGGTCAAATTATGGCAAATACGCATTTTGACATGACAGTCCTGTGAATCGAGAAATGAATTCTTGATTTCATATAGGAATTTGAAAGCAGATTTCAAGATTTCTGGGAAAATAATATTTTGGTACATTTGCAATTTCATTTTTAGCCTACATAAATGTTATCTGCTAATTTTCAAATGGAATGCATAGAGCTGCAATCTGACATTCAACTTGAAAAATTTGACCATGTCTTTTTACTGGATTTATGTAGGTCTTGTCTTCCCAGAGACAAATACTGCTTGCTTCACAATGATGCCTTATTCATGTCATCACTTTTTGGCAGCACCTACCTTTGCAAGCAACTGTTTTCAAAAATGAAGCATGTTCAGAGCATGATTAGAACCAAAATATCTGAGGAGCACCTTGAGAACCCACTGAGAATCGCAACTATATCCATTGAACCAGATACTGATGTCAGTTTCTCAAATACAAAGTCAATTTTATCCCACAAGTTTGATGTTGCCCACTTTTTTTTTTTTTTTGTAGAGACAGAGTCTCACTTTATTGCCCTCAGTACAGTGCTGTGGTGTCACACAGCTCACAGCAACCTCCCAACTCCTGGGCTTAGGCGATTCTCTTGCTTCAGCCTCCCGAGTAGCTGGGATTGCAGGCGCCTGCCACAACACTTGGCTATTTTTTTGTTTTTGTTTTTTTTTTGCAGTTTGGCCAAGGCTGGGTTTGAACCCACCACCTTCCATATATGGGGCCGGCACCCTACTCGCTGAGCCACAGGTGCTGCCCTATGTTGCCTACTTTTATAATAAAAAATACCAAAAAAATCCAAAGATATTTTGTTACTAATAATTAAGTACATTTTCTATATTAGCGATTGCAAGCTTGGCACCTGTTTAACGATTTTAAAAGACTCTCTGAACAGGCTACTGCATAATTAGGATTATGATATGAGGACTTTTTTTGCTTATTTATGATGGTGGATATCATGAAAATTGTGTACAGACTTTTTTATTTTTATTTTTTTTGCTCATCAGCTTTCATTAGTTCTTGTGTATTTAATGTGTGGTAGGTCCAACACAATGACCCTTCTTCCAGTGTGGCCCAAAGATGCCAAAAGGTTGGACACTTCTGGTTTTAATAAGTGTTTATTTTCTCCTACTATATACAGTTAGTTGACTTATGAACAACATGGGTTTGAACTGAATGCATCCCCTTAAAACACAATTTTTTTCAGGCAAACATAGGCCAAAAATCCAGTAGTTAAAATATGTAAAACCTGAGTATATATATGGAGGGCTAACTATCTGTATATGTGGGTTCTGCGGGGCTGATTGCTGGACTTGTGCATGTGTGGATTTTGTTGTACCAGGTGGAGCTGGAACCAAACCCCCACGTATACTAAGGGATGACTGTACTTTATTTGGGTCTATTTTGTCATCCTTTCCCATGCATCTTGAGTGGACAACCCAATTCATTTCTTTCAGTCTATCGGTTACATTTCATCTTGTCCATATCTTTTTTTTTTTTTGTAGAGACAGAGTCTCACTTTCTTGCCCTCGGTAGAGTGCCGTGGCGTCACACAGCTCACAGCAGCCTCAAACTCCTGAGCTTAGGCGATTCTCTTGCCTCAGCCTCCTGTCGAGTAGCTGGGACTACAGGCGCCCACCACAATGCTCGGCTATTTTTCTGTTTTTGAAGTTCAGCCGAGGTTGGGTTTGAACCCACCACCTTTGATACATGGAGCCATCGCCCTACTCGATGAGCCACAGGCGCCGCCCCCCATCTTGTCCATATCTTATAGGTTTTAATAAACACAATGCTTTCATTGTCTGGTTCTAAAAAGACTATAGTTTGTTATTTTATTATCTTTTGTTTAAAGGTTATTTTAAAATATATTAAACCTCTACAACTTAAATTTTATTTAAAAATTTCCAGATATGTGCATTTTTGCTATTTTTTGGGTTAATTTCAGGCTGTAAATGTGGCCTGTATACTAGTGATATTTAAAAAAAATTATTGTTGTTTTCTGTATGCCTTAATAAAATAGGCACTTTTGTGGTGGTTCCATGTGTACTGCTATCTTTGTGAAATCAAACTTTTTTTTTTTGTCATTTATATTCCTTAGGGTTTTTCCCTCCTCCATTGGATTTGTTGGCTTTTACAACTGTGGACTTGCCAATTTCTCCTTGTTTTTCTATTAGACTTTCTTTATATAGTGGATATAGTTCATAACTTATTTTTATGGCCAAGTGTTGAAATATTGGTAAGTCCCTTTTAAAGCTTTGAATTCTGTTTATCTCATTAACATTGCCATATCTGATTTCCTCTTAATTACTATTCCTTTGCCTGTTAACTCTGTGTATGGTGTGAACTGAAGGAACAGTATGTTGTTGTATTTTTTTTTTTTTTTTTGAGTCAGAGCCTCAAGCTGTCACCCTAGATAGAGTGCTGTAGCATCATAGCTCACAGAATCCTCCAATTCCTGGGCTCAAGCGAGTCTCCTGCCCCTGCCTCCCAAGTAACTGCGACTACAGGCGCCCACCACAATGCCCGGCCATTTTTTGGTTGCAGCCTTCTTTGTTGTTTGGTGGGCCCGGGCTGGATTCGAACCTGCCAGCTCAGGTGAATGTGGCTGGCGCCTTAGCCCATTGAGCCACAGGCACCAAGCCATGTTGTTGGATTTTTAATCAACCAACTGTATACTGATTTTATGACTGATACTATATCTGGACTTACTCCACCCATTTATTTTGTGCTTTTTGTTTTCTCTTTTTTAATATAGTAGACATGTTGTTGTTCCTTTTTCAGTGTAACATTTCTCTTTCTTTGTGACATATTCTCCTTTTTCTTCCTATTTTCCTTTGGAAAACATGGTCTGGATGGACTTGGCTCATGTCCAAGTTTAGTTCTAGGCCTAACTCCTTCAGGAATTGGTTAAGGGACTGGACCTAAACCAAGCCATAAGTGACATGAATCCTAAGCTTTTTTCAGCATTTGTGGGAAAGAGATTTTTCTCTTTTCTCTGAACTTACAAAGCTGTTAGGGGATTATCTTGCTACTATATAGGAAAATCTCACCCAAAAGTAAAAGAATGAAAGAAAAACATACAGATGAAAGAGATTAAGTCCTACTTATATCATTCTGAGTCCCTATAGTTAGTACTATCTACTATCCTGGACTTTTCAGTTTTATAAACCAGTACTTTCCTTTTTGTTTAAGCCTTTTGTTTTTTTTTTTGGCTTATGACAATCTGATTTGAATTTAGGTCACTTGTTAGCAGAAGAATGTTGATTAACACATTTGCCTTTCAGTAGACTTTTTCTTTACTCATCCTTTTTTCAATAATGTCTTTTCTTTTTCTAAAACTGATTTGAAAGTTTATTTTTCCTCTTCTAGTGATTGACCTTAAAATTTTAACAGATATACTTTAGTAATTGTTAAAGAAATATATTTATCAGTGTCTATGTTCTCCAATCTACATCTATATTCTCTATTCTAATAAAGAACCATAGAATATTAACTTTTTTCTCTTTTCTGTTAACAATATCTGTGATCAATATTTATTTTGTCCTAAGAATAAATTTTACTACTTTCATTTCTCATAACTGTTCTTTGCATCCTATGATTTCTTCTAAGATCTATTTACTGTTTTTGCTGAAGAATATTGTTTATTTCTTTCAGAGATGGTCTGTAGGTGATAAACTTTTTGGCAAACTTCTGAAAGTCTTGAAATGTCTTTGTTTTGACCCTCACATTTGAGTAAGAACAGAATTTGAGTTTCAAAGTTATTTTCTTTGCAGTTCTTGAGTGACTTTGTTTTATTTATTTTTGTGTGCACTTTTTCTGGTAGGTTTTCAGGTTTTCTCTATCTTTATGTTCTGAAATTTCACATCAGTGCAGGGGTCAACAAACTATAGTCTGTGGGCCAAACCTATCTTGCTGCCCATTTTGGTATAGCCTGTGAGGTAAGAATAGTTTTACTTTTTTAAATATGAAAAACAAAGTCAAAAGAATATTTTGTGATGTGAAAATGATATGAAATTAGTATCTCAGGGTCTGTTATTCAAGTTTTTTTTGAACATATCATATACACTTGCTTAGGTTTTATCTATGGTTGGTGAGTAGCTGTTGGAGAGACCTAAAAATCCTAAAGTACTTGGCCAGAAAAAATTTGATTCCTGTTTCTGTTTACCTTTTAATTGCTTAAAAAGTTAAAGTTCTGGCAATTATTTGGCTATTTCTATTGCTTTCTAAAGGAGTTCTCTTTTTTTTTTTTTTTGGCTGGGGCTAGATTTGAACCCACCACCTCTGGTATATGAGGCTGGCACTCTACTCCTTTCAGCCACAGGCGCTACCCTAAAGGATTTCTTACAACAGTATTCTGATCACTATCCTAAGTAAGCAACTTTTCAGCTATATCCATTATATTATTTAGTGCAGTGATTATATTTTTCATTAAAAATATTTTTTCCAAGAAATTGGCTCATCTTCAGGAATATGACATTCTCTTTTATCCCTTAAACAGTAAATGTAATCATTCTGATGTCTTGTTCTGATTGCTGCATTTTGTTTCCTTCCCAGGATGTAAGGATGTGTTTTACTGGCATTTCTCAACTGTTGGACATTTGTCCACTTTTCTGTATAGTTGAGACCAGACTGCTTCCTCTGTTCTCACTAGCTACTTAAGGAAAAATGGGAGGGAGGCTGTTTGTGTTTTTAATGAGAATGTGAGTGGGAGATGGGATGTGCTGCTAGGCTATGGATATTTCACTGGTTGGGATTTTTCTGCTCCAAGCTCCCACACTCATTGCTTTTGTCTTTCATTTAGGGGTAGGATGGGATGCACAGGGCTTGACTTACCTGGATGCATCTGCTTCTGGCTGTCTTCTTCCTACTGGTTTCAGTTGAATTCAGGTAAAGATCATTAAGTACTGCTCCCATTAACAGTAGCAATTATTTTTAGCATTCTATTACAAGGAATCTAAGCTGCCATCTCCTTTAATCTGATCCTACCTGCTTTCCTTTTTTTTTTTAATTTTTTTTCTTTTTTTTTTTGTAGAGACAGAGTCTCACTGTATCGCCCTCGGTAGAGTGCCGTGGCATCACACTGCTCACAGCAACCTCCAACTCCTGGGCTTAGGCGATTCTCTTGCCTCAGCCTCCCAAGTAGCTGGGACTACAGGCGCCCGCCACAGCGCCCGGCTATTTTTCTGTTTTGCAGTTCGGCCAAGGCTGGGCTTAAACCCACCACCTTCGGCATATGGGGCCGGTGCCCTACTTGCTGAGCCACAGGTGCCGCCCCTTTTTTTTTGAGACAGAACCTCAAGCTGTCACCCTGGGTAGAGTGCTGTGGCATCACAGCTCACAGCAACCTCCAATTCCTGGGCTCAATTCCTGAGTCTCCTGCCTCCGCCTCCCAAGTAACTGGGACTACAGGCGTCCGCCACAACGCC
>CAUYON010021275.1:0-23606 GCA_963573935.1 Arctocebus calabarensis
CCTGGGTAGAGTGTCGTGGCATTACAGCTCACAGCAACCTCCAATTCCTGGGCTAAAGCGAGTCTCCTGCCTCTGCCTCCCAAGTAGCTGGGACTACAGGCACCCGCCACAACGCCCGGCTATTTTTGTTTGGGTTGCAGCTGTCATTGTTGTTTGGCGAGCCCAGGCTGGATTCGAACTTGCCAGCTCAGGTTTACATGGCTGGCGCCTTAGCCCCCTGAGCCACAGGCGCCGAGCCATCAACTTTTCTTTTTAATAAACAAAGGCTGAAAGGGTTTCCCACTGATACTCCCTCAATGAATCATTGAAGGGATGGTTTCAGTAAGAAGGAAATTGAATCCAGAATGAAGGCAGAGTATGTGCTACACAGTGGTCAGGAAAGAAATCAGTAAACATATTGGTAGATCTAAAGAAACATTAACTATAAAAAATTGATTTGGGTGGCTCGGCACTTGTTGCTCAATGGGTGCTGGCCACATACTCTGGGGCTAGTGGGTTCGAACCCAGCCTGGGCATGCTAAACAACAACAGCAAAAAAAAAGAGGCATTGTGGCAGGTGCCTGTAGTCCCAGCTACTAGGGAGGCTGAGGCAAGGGAATCACTTGAGCCAAGAGTTTGAGGTTGCTGCGAGCTATGATGCTACGGCACTCTACCAAGGGTGACAAAGTGAGACTCTGTCTCAAATTAAAAAAAACTGACTTGGGGGATTTAAAAACAAGGAGAGACTAAAATAATAAAAACAAGATGAAAAGGGATACTTTAGACATGCTGAAATAGTTTTTGTTGTTGTCCTAGAGCAGTGGTTCTCAACCTGTGGGTGGCGACCCACAGGAACTGTATTAAAGTGTCACAGCATTAGGAAGGTTGAGAACCACTGCTCTAGAGGAGGATAGATTCATTGATTAACTTTAGACCTTGTTAACCATTTAAGGGTAACCATTATTATAATAGAAATAGAATATTCCATTCGTTAGTTAAATCAACAGAGGATGAAAAGGGGAAACGAAGAATTTTTTATTAAGTCTATAGAAGGCCGAGGAAGAGAAAAAGAAGCAAAGAAAAACAAAGTACATAGAAAACATCAAGACAGAAGGTAGAAACAATCCTTTAAAAAATTAGTAATTACAATAAATATAAGCAGACTAAATTTGTCAGTTATAAGTCAGAGTCCCAGTCATAAAAGAAAGTATCAACATTAGACTGGGTTCCTGTAAGGAACAAAGGACAAAAATAACAATTTTTTTTTTTTTGGTTTGCATAGTCTGCACATTTAATCACTTTAAAACTTCTAACATTATTTTGTGTCCATTAAATAGAAGCAACAAAAATAACAATGTTTTAACCTGGATAGAAATTTATTTCCTCACAAGAAAAGTCTGTAAGTGGAATACAGGTGTACACAATTATCAAGGGCCCACACTCCTTCTGGGTAGCTGTTCTGCCATCTTTTGAGTGTGCTCACATTTGCTTATTTTCCCAGTGGCAGGATAGGGGCAGGAACAAAGAAGAAAGGGGTAAAGAGTATGCACTACCCATATCTTATTAGTCAGAGCTTATCAAATGGTAAACCTACCTGCAAAGGATGTTGGGAAATGCAATCTTCATTTGGGTAGTCATATGCCCAGCTAAAAACCAGGGTTCTACTATAAGGGCACAGAGCAGATAGAGAAGGGCAGGTGTCAGGCTCTTCCCCATTATGTGAGGAGACATACTCAAAACATAATGACAGGCTCGGCGCCTGTGGCTCAACCAGTTGAGGCACCAGCCACGTACACCTGAGCTGGCAGGTTCGAATCCAGCCCAGGGCCCGCCAAACAACAATTACAGCTGCAACCAAAAAATGGCCAGGCGTTGTGGCAGGCGCCTGTAGTCCCAGCTACTTGGGAGGAGACTCGCTTGAGCCCAGGAATTGGAGGTTGCTGAGAGCTGTGATGCCACAGCACTCTATCCAGGGCGACAGCTTGAGGCTCTGTCTCAAAAAAAAAAAAGAGGCTTGGTACCTGTGGCTCAACGGGCTAAGGCACCAGCCACGTAAACCTGAGCTGGCGGGTTCGAATGCAGCCTCGGCCTGCCAAAAAACAATGGTGGCTGCGACCAAAAAATGGCCAGGCGTTGTGGCGGGCGCCTGTAGTCCCAGCTACTTGGGAGGCAGAGGCAAGAGACTCGCTTGAGCCCAGGAATTGGAGGCTGCCATGAGCTGTGATGCCACAGCACTCTATCCAGGGTGACAGCTTGAGGCTCTGTCTCAAAAAAAAAAAAAAAAAACATAATACATAATGACAAACGGAAGGTTGGAAGTGATGGCTTGGAGAAAAGACTAGGGGAAAATTAATAAAAGAAAGTGCCACTACAAGAGTATCAGACAAAAATGGGTTATGAGGCAAAAGCATTAAGGATAAATTGAGTCAAAATTCACTAAGGAAATCTAATGTTCCTAATTTGTATGCTCCTATTAATGTCTTCAAACTAAAAAGAAATTATATATATTTAGAGTTTAGATCTTCATTATACCCTGAGAAGTGTTGCTGTCAGTCCAATCTGGATTAGGTAAATGAACCAGCAAAAATCAAGCTCGTTGGCCACACAAAAACTTTAAACATCAATATTCACATTGTTCTGTCAAAGTGTTTACGTACAGTAAGGGTCAGCAACTTTTTTCTGTAAAGGGTCGCATGGTAAATAATTTAGGCTTTGAGAGCTGCATGGTCTCTGTTGCAACTGTTCACTCAAACCTGCCATTGTAGTGTTAAAGTCAATATATATTCAAATGTGGCTGTGTTGGAAATTTAATTAACAATAGAACAATTTTATTGACAATGAAATTTTTTTACATAATTTTCTGTCATGAAATCGTATTATTTTTTCATTTTCCAACCATTACAAAAATATAACAACCATTTTTTGGACTATACCTTGCTGATTTCTGATGCAGACTTATGGAGAATCACCACTTCTAGAATTACTTTTTGTTAAGATTGTAGAATGACAAAAAGTTTTAAGTGTATTACTGACTTTGTTAATTGTCTATTTGCTCACTTTCAATAAATGATTTTTTAAAACACGATTGTAAGAGGGACTTTACCTAACGAATGCAATCAGTGTAACCTGGTTTCTTATACCCTCTATGAATCCCCAACAATAAAAAATTTATTTTATTTATAAAATGAATTTAAATAAATAAAAATGATTTTTGCTAGTTTTCTTTTTTCCTGTGTTTGCTATATTTACTGAAATGTAATTTGATGTCTGATTCATCTGATTAAATTGTGTTTGTTGGTTGGTTGTGGTGGCTCATTCCTGTAATCCCAGCACTCTGGGAGGCCAAGGCAAGAGGATCACACGAGCTCAGGAATTCAAGACCAGCCTAAGTAAGAGCAAGGCTCTCACCTTTACCAAAAATAGAAAAAGAAATTAGCTGGGTGTCATGGGGGGGGGGCCTCTGTAGTCCCTGTCACTCAGGACGCTGAGGCAGGAAGATCGCTTGAGCCAAGGAGTTTGAGCTAGGCTGAGGCTAATGACTCGTAGCCTGGAGCAACAGAGTGAGACTCTGTCTAAACCCCCCCCCCCAAAATAACAAAAGCCTCCAAACCCCCCAAAACTGTGGGCTTGTATTCCATACATTTCTTTTATTTTTTAGAGACAGAGTCTCACTTTGTCTCCACCTCTTGGGCTTAAGCGATTCTCTTGCCTCAGCCTCCCGAGTAGCCGGGACTACAGGCGCCCACTACAACGCCTGACTATTTTTTGTTGTAGTTTGGCCGGGGCAGGTTTGAACCCACCACCTTCGGTATATGGGGCTGGCGCCCTACTCACTGAGTCACAGGCGCTACCCACATCTTTTTAATTTCATTTCTCTAGTTTTTATTTTATCTTATAAAAGTACTAGTCCATGATTGATTAGAAATGGAAACTAGTCCTTTATCACAGCTGGTATGGGAACCACTGGCTTAGGAGTTGGGGCATCCAGTGGTTGCTCCCAGAAAAAGTATCTTTTTTTTTCTGAGACAGAGCCTCAAGCTGTCCCCCTGGGTAGAGTGCAGTAATGTCACAGCTCACAGCAACCTCCAACTCCTGGGCTCAAGGGATTCTCCTGCTTCTGCTTCCCAAGTAGCTAGGATCACAGGCACCTGCCACAAAGCCTGGCTATTTTTTGGTTGCAGCCATAATTGTTTGGCAGGCCCAGGCTGGATTCAAACCTGCCAGCTCAGGTGTGGCTGGAGCCTTAGCCGCTTGAGCCACAGGTGCCGAGCCCCAGAAAAAGTATCTTGATTAGGGGCTGAGGGTGGGAGCTCTGGGTGGGCCTGGAGAAGAAGGAACAAAAGCAGGCGTGTGCGTGCTCATTCATGCGATGTCACAGAACTCTGAAGGCACCTGCTCTGCTGCAGACACAACAGTAAACGGGACTTCTACTTTCAAGGGGGAGACAGATTGCAAAATACACAGGTATACCAACAGGGCTTCACCTGCCCATACTCATTTGGCCACCCCTCCACTGGTTGGCAAGGGATCACACTAGCTCATTTTCCCTCTCCTCCCTCTCCCCCAGTGTCACAAAAGGCCCTGGCTCTGGGTTATGTTCTTAACTCTGCCTACAAACAGGCTTTCCTTGGACAAAGTCAGTCCTCATCTGTAAATGGGACCCACCTCTCTGGCCTTGGGTTCCTCATCTGTTAAATAGGGCCACAGTAGGGAGGATTACAAACATGACCTGTGGTAAGTGCTCACCACACAGCTTGGTGTCTTATAAGTGCTAGCTCACTGGTAGCTATTATGATCCAGATTTCAGGGTTCTCCAAGATTCTGTTTCTTGTTTCCTAAGATTCTGAGCTGTTCTGAAATGTTTCCAAAATTATGAGATGGTTAGTTTCTAACATTCTACGTTTTTTGTTTTTTTTTTTGATACAGAGTCTCACTTTGTCACCTTGCTAGAGTGCTGAGGCATCACAGCTCACAGCAACCTCAAACTCTTGGGCTTAAACAATTCTCTTGCCTCACCCTCCCAAATAGCTGGGATTACAGGGACCCACTACAACACCCGGCTATTTTTAGAGATGAGGTCTTGCTCTGGCTCAGGTTGATCTCAAACTCAGGAGCTCAAGCAATCCAACTGCCTTGGCCTCCCAGAGCATTAGGATTACAGACAGGCGTGAGCCACTGCACCAGGCCACATTCTATGGTTCTGAAAGTCTTTGATCACTGAAGGTCTCTGTCACACAGACCCTGCTGCCCCTGCCCGCTGCCACTGGGGTTCTCCTAACCTCTGTGCCAGGAAGCAGGGTAGTAGGTTAGGAGGTAGGGCTGCTGCCTTGGCATGGCCCACGTTCAGAGCTGGCTGTGGCAGTCCAAAGCCCCAGAGCCAGGCTGGAACTAGGGTACCACCCTCCAGGCCCCAAGCCTGTCATCTGAGCACCCTCGGCTAGGGCCATCAGAGACAAGCACAGACTCAGCCTAAGGGCTGGGTGAGACTGGTAAGGCTGTCCAGCCCCCTCCCCCCACCAGGCTCAAACCACCAGTCCCAGGCCGGGGTCTGCTCCAAACACACCACATGACTTTCAGCAAGTCTCAGAGCACCAGGACTTAATCGCCTAGGGTTCTGTCCTTTCCTCAGCCTTTGTGGGAGGGGGGTCGGTCAGGTTGGTAGGCCTGGCCAGGTGTGATGTGACAGGAAGTCAGCAATTGTCTCTGCCAGAATTACCCTTTTATTAGGAGAAAATAACATCAACCTAGCAGCCCCAGGGTCCGCGAATAAGTTAAGGCACAGAATGGGGAAGGGGTGACTTTCCCAGGTCCAGGCCTGTGCGCCCCAAACTTCCTGAGCGACCACTCGATGGCTGGGCTTCCAAAGGTCCTGGAGGAACTTCTCCCCTAAGATGACGGAACGGAACGGGGCGGGGGTTCGAGGGGCACCCCTGTGGCCTCGGCGTGCTGGAACTCACTTCTCGAAGTAGGGCAGGTAGAAGAACTGGAAGCCCCGGTGGCCCTTGACAGCGCAGTAGATGAAGATCACGTGGTAAACTGCGTGGGGCGGGGCCTGTTAGCTCCGGGGCCCCGCCCCCACGGCCCCCACATACCCGCGGCCCGGCACCTGCTCTCACCTCCGGGAACCAGCAACAAGAAGCCGGGCACGAAGAAGATGGCGCTGGAGACACCTGTGGCAGGAGGAGGGCCGGCTCAAGGCAAGGCGGCGGGCCGAGAATCCTTGTGGCCCTGCCAAGCCTCATTCTCAGCTGAATAAGGGGCCCTTCCCTGCGGGAGGTGGAGGGGCCTGCCCGGCATCCATGGGCACAAGACAGGGGTTACCGCTGCCTGTGGGGAGACGAGGGGGCGCTCACCTGGAGAAGGGGCCACCTCCAGTCCCACGCCGACCAGGATCAGCACTGCACACAGATGATGCCACAGGGGTGAGGACAGAAACAGGGGTGAAGGTGCGGACTTATCACCCACCCGGCTCAGTCCTACGGAATGGTGTCCCCCGCCTGGGTTGAAGATTCTCTGGCCAGAGACCCTCCCAGGAAGCTCACCAAGCAGTATTTTCAGAGCAGGGCACTTGGCCCGCCCTGGGAAATGTTCGTGAAATGAGAGATTTTTTTTTTTTTTTTTGCAATTTTTGCCCGGGGCGAAGTTTGAACCCACCACCTCCGGTATATGGAGCCAGCACCCTACTCCTTTGAACCATAGACACCGCTCCAAAAATGAGAGATTTTTGTCTGCCCTTTAATGTGGCCTTTCAGTCATTCAATAGACATTTATGGAACATCTGCTGCGTGCCTGGTACTGAGAATTCCATGATGAAAGGCAGATAAGGTCCCTGACCTTCTGGCCCTTCCTTAGTGGAGGGACCAAGAACCTGAAAGCTACTACTCTGGTGACCAGGATATAGGGTGGGGGAAGAAGAAGATAGTGTGGGCGCCTGGGGGAGTGGCCTGAATCCGCCTGGGGACCAGGGAAGACTTCTTGGAGGTGGTGATGTCTAAGCTGAGTGGCAGCAGTTAATGTTTATTGGCCACTTACTAGTTACTGCCAGGCAGTGGGCTAAGTGCATTATGCGCAATGTCTTATAACCTTGACCAAATGTGACGGTGTTATTACCAAACCCACTTCATCAAAGATGAAACTGAAGTACAGAGAGAGCAAGTAACTCGCCCACAAGGCTACAGGTGGAAGATGGGGCTGTCTGACTCTAGAGGCTTTGCTATGGGCATCGTCCAGGCAAAGAGAAAGAGAGTTCCAGACACGGAACAGCACAGCAAATATCTGGAGCCTGGAAGGAACAGGGGGCTTTCTGAGAGCGTCCAGCATTTGGCAGGACTGGAGAGGCAAGAGGCCAGGCTGGGGAAACTTGGTAGTGCCTGTAAGCCCCCAGAAGTATGTGGGCTTTGGTGGAGCGCAGTGAGCCCTGGGGAAGATGGTCAAGGCTGGGTCCATTTTTCAGACCCAGAGTCCTTGGTACCCAGGTAGAGAAGGGATGGAAAGTGGAGAGAAGATTTTGGGGTCTGAAAAGGTGAATGGCAGAGCCTGAGGGTTGAGGGGGCCACCATGGACTGCTGTTGCTTTGTGCACTGCACAGAGCTCCTCAAAAAGGGCATGATGGGAGTGGAAACTCACTCCTTGTGGGCCCTGCCCTCTCAGGGGACATCCTGTTATAATTCTTCAAAGGCCCTTTCTGGACCTCTGGTGGCCTCCAGGTTTGGCAGTGTCATAGATGTGAGTTTAAATCACAGCTCATCTACTTCCCCGCTGCAATCTGAGCAGGTTGCTTCACCTGCCTGAGCCTGTGTCCTTATTCTGAAACTGGATAGTGATGATGCCTGCCCAGCTGGCTTGTTGGGAGAATAAAATGAGAGGTCTGTGGCCAGAGCCACCAGTGTCTGCCATGCAGTGGTGCTGTGATGTGGCAACTCCCTCTCCTGCACACAACTCCAGAGCTGGGGCTGGGCTTTTTGGCTGGGGGGCTTCGGCCTTCCTGGAGAAGGGAGGGAGGGGAATTAGGGCAGCAGCCAGAGTTAGTCCCTCTTCATGTCCCCTCAGGACTCCTGGATCCTTTCTGGGGACTCTGCCTCCTCAGCCTCATATAATGAGGAGCCTGGGAGTCAGAAAACATCTTGTTGTAAGATCTGCCTGCTCTGGACCTCAGTTTCCCCATCACAGCTAAGAAGTCCCTGTCAGCTCTCAACTCTAGAGAAGGGGAAGTGACAGGTGCCCTGTGGATCTAGGCTGGCAGGGATCTCAGCATCCCTGCCCATGGTGACAGGCATATATCCCTGACCTCTGCACAGAGATCTGGACCCTGCCTCCAACCTGGCCTCAAGTAGACACAGAAGAAATGGTAACCCTTAGTATTCTGTCTCCTGTAGCAGTTCTCAACCTGGGGTCACAACCCACAGGAACTGTATTAAAGGGCCGCAGCATTAGGAAGGTTGAGAACCACTGGATTAAATGGATTAAATCTTACAAAAAAAAAAAAAAAAGGAAAAGACTTTGAAGCACTGAACCAGGTTCCATTTTCAGTTATGTGTTATTTCTTGGCTGTGTGACCAGGGAGCCTAGGCCTGCCCCTCTCAAGGCCTCAGTTTTCTCACCTGTAAAATGAGCTTGTGGCAATGGTGGCCAGCTGCCTCCTTAGGATGCTGAGAGGCTCAATGTGTCAAGGGGTAGAGAATGCAGAGCCTGCACAAAAGGAGAGCAGACCCTCCCCAGGGGTAAGCAGGGGGCCCTTGGGCACTCACCCAGCCCCAGCAGCAGGAGCAGGAAGGAAGCCAGCACTACCCGGCGGTTCTTCTGGATCAAAGGGTGCTGGGTCCAGCTGGGTGGCAGGAGAGCAGGGTGGGGTGAAAGAGGTAAAGTGGGGGCTGGAGGAGACTGTGTGGGAGAGCCAGGGCTGCCTGTGCTGGGGCAGGGGCCGCGGGGCCAGCAGGTGGCTCAGAGGCTGGGGGCTTGAGCATGGTCAGGCTCACCTGCAGCAGGTGTTGTATGAGCGCTGGGTGCTGCTGCTGATGGTGCTAAAGGACCACTGGGAGCTTCGGATGGAGGTTCGGCCAGGGTCCCTGCAGGACAGTTGCCCAGTGAGGGGGAGGAAGGACAGAAGGGGGTCTCTTTAGGACAGGAGTCATAGTGAAGTGCAGGGGCGGTGCAAGGACTAGGGCTGCCCCCTGCAGGATAGAGGAGGCCCTGAGAGGGGACTGGGGCCATGGATGATGTGAAGGGCTGGGGATTTCTGCAGGACTAGGGGTGGGATAAAGGTGGGGACAAGCACTAGGGGGAGCACTGGGAGCAGGTTCCTGGACAGGTGGCCGGTGGGAAGGTGGGGCCCAGACCAGGCTGGGTGTTCCTCCAGGATAGAGGCTGATAGGGGTGAGCAAATGAGGCTGGGTACTAGGGTAGGTGACTCTGCAGTATATGGACCACCATGAAGGAGTGGGGGTCAGGCTAGGAATCTTTATAGGACAGAGCATAAGATAGCTGAGGGAAGCAGGATGGGGGATTCGATGGAGTCCCTGGAGACTGAAGCCAGAGGCACAGGGCTTGGGGAAAAGGGACGGGTCCCCACCTGGCCCTGACCTGGTGCTGACTCCCCCATCCAGCTCCGGAGAGGCCTGGGCTCCATCTTCATCATTCTCCAGGTTCTGTTCCAGAACACAGGGCTCAGAGGGGTTACAGGGCTCAGGCACCCTCCTTCCCCTCCCAAGAAAATGAGAAAAGCAGGCTACACAGCTGCTCACCTGGCCCTTCACCCTCCCTGCAGAACGAGTTTGTGATTCACCAAAACTGAAACCCAGAAAGGGGTGGGTGGATCCTGGGGGCTTTGGGGAGCAGGAGCCAGCAGGAGTTGGCTGAGGGTTTCTAGCATGGGTCCCAGGGCCAGGGATCTCCAAGGCTGGAAGTCAGGGTGGAGCTCTCAGGATGTTTCCGTGGACTAGAATGGGGACTCTGGATTTGGAGTGCCAGAGAAGGGCAGGCCCAGGGTTCTCAGGTTTAGGGTACAGAAATCTGAGACTAAGTCTAGACTCAGAGTCTAGACTTGGAGTCTAAGTCTCCAAGAAAAGGATCCCAGGGTTGGTGGAGGTTCTCTGCGAGAATGGGGATTTCCAGTTTAGTGGAAGTCATGTGAGTAGGGGCCTCCAGCTCTAAGGGGGGAAGGAGGTCTGGACTTCCAGAGCCAAGAGGGAGCAGGTTCCTGTTAGCTGGTCTGGGGCTGAAAGGTAGATTTCTGCATATGGGGAAGGTCTGGATTGAGATACCGAGGACTTCCCAAAGCCAGGATGGGTGGGTTCTCGGGTCTGGGATCGCCAGTGCTGGCTGGGGACCAATATCAGAACCGAGAGGGTCTGGGCAGAGCTCCGGGTCAGGGGTCAGGTCGGGGGTGTTCTCTCCCGCTCCGCTTGTGTTCTCTAGAAAGAGTCTCCCAAACTGGCCCGGCCTGGGGTCCCACCGGCCTGAGACACGGGGTGAGGTGGGCCGAGACCTTCACCTGGTAGCGCAGCCGGGACTGCTTGTCCTCATCAGGCACCTCGAACCGGGCCCGGCGCTCGAAGTGCAGCGGCCCAAAGCGGGCGATCCCGCTGGACTCGGGCCCAGAGCCCGCGTCCTCCAGGGACAGCTCGAAGGCGTCATCGATGCTGAACTGAGGCCGGGAGGCGCTCATGGCCCCCGCCCGTTCAGGCTCCCTGCACCGCCGCCATCTGCGCCAGCCAGCCCCAAGTTGCTGCGGCCCCGCCCCGCCCCGCCCCGTCGCTGTGGGAGCTCGACCAGCCCCTGCCTGTTTGGGCCAAGGCCCCGCCCCTGGATTAAGGCCACGCCCCCGGCCACTCTCAGCAGCCCAGAGCTGCTGAGCGCCGAGCGAACTGGATGCGTGAGGGGTGCATCTTTCTGAAGGAGCGCGCCAGGCCCGTGGCGCCGCCCAGCGGCCGCCCCGGCGAGTGACGGCCGGCTCCACGCTCGGACGCGGACTTTAGGTCAGTTCCGGGCTTGGTGGGGTCTTCCTAGCCCCAGCCGCCTGGCCTGCCATCCCGCCTTTTGCCTCCCAGACCACTCCTCGTGTGGCAAAGAGACACCGGGAACTTTCTGTTTTCTTGCCTTGCTCACCACAGCCCTGCATGGGGTCTTCTCGCTGTTTTGCCTATATGGAAACTGAGGCTTAGAGAATTTATGCGGCTTCTACTCTTCCCCCAGTCCGATCACGACGCAGCAGCCAAAGCGATCTTTTAAAACATACCTTTGTGTGTGTGTGTTATTCTTTAATAAAACGGTTTTCTGTTTTTTTTTTTTTTTTGAGACAGATTCTCAAGCTGTTGCCCTGGGTAGTGTGCTGTGGCATCACAGCTCACCTTAGCCTCCAACTCTTGGGCTCAAGCGATCCACTTGCCTCAGGTTTTCTATTTTTAGTAGAGACCAGAGTCTTGTTTTTGCTCAGGCTGGTCTAGAACTTGTAAGCTCAAGCAATCCACCTGCCTTGGCCTCCCAGAGTGCTAGGATTACAGGTGTGAGCTACCGTGCCCGGGCTGGTTCTAAGACCACTTTTGAATTATTTTGATCCTTGTAGCATCATGTGTTTAAAAATGTTGTCATATGTTTTGGCTCGATGCCCGTAGCTCAATAGTTAGGGTGCCAGCCACATGCACGTGGGGGGGGGGGGGGCTGGTGGGTTTGAATCCGGTCAGGGCCAGCCAAACCGACAATGACAACAATAACAAAAAAATAGTCATGTGTTATGGTGGGATCCTGTAGTCCCAGCTACTTGGAAGGCTCGGGCAAGAGAAATGGTTAAGCCCAAAAGTTTGAAGTTGCTGTAGTGAGGCTCTGTCTTAAAAAAAACAGTATTTTTTTTTTTTTTTGAGACAGAGTCTCAAGCCGTCACCCTGGATAGAGTGCTGTGTTGTCACAGCTCACAGCAACCTCCAATTCCTGGGCTCAAGTGAGTCTCTTGCCTCTGCCTCCCAAGTAGCTGGGACTACAGGCGCCCGCCACAACGCCAGGCCATTTTTTGGTTGTAGCCATCATTGTTGTTTGGCGGCCCGAGCTGGATTCGAACCCGCCAGCTCAGGTGTATGTGGCTGGCGCCTTAGTCCGTTGAGCCACAGGCGCCAAGTCATGTTTTTATTATTATAGTTTTCTGTGTGGTTTAATGTGAAAGGGCAAGTCCCTCTCTTTGACCTCTTTTTCAAACTTTACCTAGCTTTTCATGGACATTTATTCTTCTATAGAAATATTGTGAAAATGTTTCTTAAATTCTTCAAAAATCCTCCAGATTTCTTCTGTGATTTCATTAAATTTCTAGATTAATTTCAAGAGAAATCACATCTTCTAAGTATTAAGTCGTTCTGTTCATTAACAAAATAAGTCCCTTCAGTTATCCAGGTCTTTTATGTCATGAAATTATTTTTACTCGAAAAAGTTCTGGTTGTATTTTTATTTCCTACTTCATGGGTTTTATTGCTGTTGTGAATGATACCTTATTTTTTATTATACGGGGTGGCCATAAAGTTCATGTGCAATTTAAAATAGAGAACTATTTTGAGTTGGTTATTGCTGGTGTGAAGATTGCTAATTTACATCAGGTTATTTTTATCCTGTAACATCGTGAACTCTTTAATTTGTTGGAGTTACCCCCATAGATTATGTTGGATTTTCTATGTCTATATAATCTGCCAATAATAACAGTTCACTCTCATTTCTTTTTCTTGGCTTATTGTTTTGGCCAGGCCTTTTAAAACCATGCTAAACAGCATCACAATAGAGGGTATTTTGTCTTCTTCCTGAGTTTGACAAGACTGTGAATACTTACGCATTGCTACTTAATTGCATGTACTTTTTTTTTTTTTTTTTTTTTTGAGACAGAGCCTCAAGCTGTCACCCTGGATAGAGTGCTGTGGCATCCCAGCTCACAGCAACCTCCAATTCCTGGGCTCAAGCGAGTCTCCTGCCTCCGCCTCCCAAGTAGCTGGGACTACAGGTGCCTGCCACAACGCCCGGCCACTTTTTGGTTGCAGCCGTCATTGTTTTGTTTGGCGGGCCCGGGCTGGATTCGAACCCGCCAGCTTAGGTGTACGTGGCCTGCGCTTTAGCCAGTTGAGCCACAGGCGCCAAGCCAATTGCACGTACTTTTTATCAGCCTGAGAAGTCCCTCTTTGCTCCTGTGAGTTTTTGTCATGAATAGTCATAGAAGTTCATTGAATGCTCTTTCTGCATATTCTGTGATAATCATATCTATTTTCTCCTTTGTCCACACATGCAGTGAATTATTGCAATAGTTGTTTATCATGTCAAACATCCTTACATTCTCGGAATAAACGCTACTTCATCGTGCATCTTTCTGGGAAAAAAATTCATTCTTAATTATGGTAAAATACACATAATATAAAGTTTACCCTCTCAGCCATTTTTTTTTTTTTTGAGACAGAGTCTAACTATGTTACCTTCAGTAGAGTGCTGTGGCATCCCACAGCTCACAGCAACCTCAAACTCTTGGGCTTAAGCGATTCTCTTGCCTCAGCCTCCCAAGTAGCTGGAACTACAGGCACCCGCCACCTGGCTATTTTTGTTGTTGTTGTTGTTGTCATTGTTGTTTAGCAGGCCTGGGCTGGGTTGCTAAAACCCGCCAGTCTCAGTGTATGTGGCTGGCGCCGTAGCCACTGAGATATAGGGGCTGAGCCCTCTTAGCCATTTTTTAACATTTTTATTTCATTTTGTTATTTATTTATTTATTTTGAGACAGTCTCACTTTATCACCCTCGGGAGAGTGCTGTGATGTCACAGCTCACAGCAACCTCCAGCTCTTGGGTTTAGGAGATTCTCTTGCCTGAGCCTCCCAAGTAGCTGGGACTAAAGGTAACTGCCACAACGCCCGGCGAATTTTTTTTTTTTAATTGAAGTTTAGCTGGGGCCGGGTTCGACCCCACCACCCGCAGTATATAGGGCTGGTGCCCTACTCACTGAACCACAGGCGCCGCCCTCTCTTAACTTTTTTTTTTTTAATTTTTGAGACAGAGTCTCAAGCTGTCGCCCTGGGTAGAGTGCCTCACAGCTCAAACTCTTGGGCTTAAGTGATTCTCTTGGCTCAGCCTCCTGAGTAGCTGGGACTACAGATGCCCACCACAACACCGGCTATTTCTTTTGTTTATTTGTTTGTAGTTACATCATTGTTGTTTGGCGGGCCAGGCTGGATTCCAATCCACCAGCTCTGGTATATGTGGCTGGCACTCTAGCCTCTTGAGCTATAGGAGCCGACATTTTTTAAGTGTGTAGTTTAGTAGTGTTAATATATTCACATTATTGCACAACCAACCCTTTGAACATTTTCATCTTTCAGAAGTGAAACTCTATTTAAAAAATTTTTTATTTGCAATACATTGTGACATTCATTCAAAACTGAAACTTCAGGCTCAGCGCCTGTGGCTCAAGTGGCTAAGGCGCCAGCCACATACACCTGAGCTGGTGGGTTTGAATCCAGCCCGGGCCCTCAAAAAACAATGATGGCTGCAACCAAAAAATGGCCGGGCATTGTGGCGGGAGCCTGTAGTTTCCAGCTACTTGGGAGGTGGAGGGAGGAGAATCGCTTGAGTCCAGGAGTTGGAGGTTGCTGTGAGCTGTGTGACTCTACGGCACTCTATCCAGGGTGACAGCTTGAGGCTCTGTCTCAAAAACAAAAAAAAAATATCTGCTAAGTGAAATATCAGTCACTAAAATACAAAGACTGTATGAGTCCACTTGCAGGAGGTCTCTAGAGTAGTCAAATTCAGAGATAGAAAGTAAAATGGTGGTTTGGGGGAGGGAAAATGGAGAGTTGGAAAAAAAAAGAAAAAGAAAAAGAAACAGACTACTTGTCGCTTCAAATTTGGATAAGAACTTGCTTGTAGATTTTATGTATTGCTAAAAGAAAAGAAAAAAATTAAAGACTATAGCATGTTTCCCATTCACTGCAGAGGTCCTGTCCCTCTCTGAGGACTTTTTGTTGGAAAATCAACCCATATAAATAAGTGAAACATTTGGCACCTGTGTCACATGAGAAAGACAATAATCCTTCACAGTTACAATGATGATGGGATGAAGATAGTACATAAGCCCCAGATGCTGTTACCTAAACTTTGAAAGTGGGAGCTGAAGTCCCTTAGAGCTGTCGTTCACAGCCAGTTTGCAGAGGCACACAGGTTGTTAGCTCCCCGAGCACCTCATTTCTGACATTCATCTATTATTCCCTAACATTGATTGGGCACCTACTTTGTGCTGGGCACCCGGATCCAGCAGTGACGACAGGTTCACCCCTCTTGAGGAGCTTACTGGCTCCCACAAGGATACCTATGTCTTCCTTTTTCTCCTGCTTCCTTATTTTTATATATATATATATATATAATTTTTTTTTTTTGAGGCAGAGTCTCAAGCTGGGTAGAGTGCTATGGCATCACAGCTCACAGCAACCTCCAATTCCGGGGCTCAAGCGAGTCTCTTGCCTCCGACTCCCAAGTAGCTGGGACTACAGGCGCCCGCCACAACGCCCGGCTATTTTTGTTTGGGTTGCAGCTGTCATGTTGGTTGGCCGGCCCACGCTGGATTCGAACCCGCCAGCTCAGGTTTACATGCTGGCGCCTTGGCCCGCTGAGCCACAGGCGCCAGGCCAGTAGTCTGTTTCTTATACATATTTTCCCAGAAAATGGAAAAGGAGGGAAGGCCAACCAGTATAAGGCTAGTTTAATTTTTTAAAACCAGGTAAGTACACCCACCACAAGGCAAGAATGCAGTCGTTTTATTAATGAATATAGATATGAAAACTTCTTTTATAAATGAAGCTAATTAGGGCGGTGTCTGTGGCTCATTGAGTAGGGCACTGGCCCCATATATTGAAGGTGGCGGGTTCCAACCCGGCCTTGGCCAGACTGCAAAACAGAAAAATAGCCGTGTGTTGTGGTGGGTGCCTGTAGTCCCAGCTACTCGGGAGGCTGAGGCAAGAGAATGGCCTAAGTCCCGGATTTGGAGGTTGCTGTGAGCTGTGTGACCCCACGGCACTCTTAACAAGGGTGATAAAGTGAGATTCTGTCTCTACAAAAAAAAAAAATGAAGCTAATTGAATTCATTGGTGTGTACAAAATGCAAAAATATGCTAAGTGAGACTCCCCTGTGGCTCACCAGGCTAAGGCACCAGCCACGTACACCTGAGCTGGCGGGTTCAAATCCAGCCAGCCCGCCAAACAACAATGACGGCTGCAACCAAAAAATGCTCGGGTGTTGTGGCGGGCACCTGCAATCCCAGCTACTTGGGAGGCGGAGGCAGGAGACTCGCTTGAGCCCAGGAGTTGGAGGTTGCTGTGAGCTGTGATGCATCCTGTGATGCTGTGTAGCCCGTTGAGCCACAGGCGCAGAGCCCTCCATTTTATTTTTTTTTTTAATTTTCTTTTTAATAGAGACAAGATCCATTTTATATTTTTTGAAAGAGAAAAATCCAGGATGCAAAAGTGGTGACAATCATACTAGATATGCAAAGGAAAATGCCAGAGGGAATACACAAAGTAATAGTAGTTTTAGGGTGTGGCGCTACCGGTGGGCTTTTTGTTTTCATTTCCCTAACTCTATAAGGCTCTTACATCTCATCTACCACGTAATGGAGTGGCACACCGCCACGTGGGCGGGCCATAGTTCCAGCCAATTCAATGACACAACAGCTAAGGAAGTCCCCGCCCCGCCCTCCCGGCAGCCCCGCCTCTCGGACGGGCTCCGTTCCTCTTCCAAGATGGTCTCAGGCCCCACCCTGGGCAGAGGCGCGCGCTCAGCCGCAGCGCAGAGAACCAATCCCTGTTCGTGTCCACGTTCAGTCCCTTTTTGGCTTCTGCCCTCAATCAAAATGGCGCTAGCTCGGAGGCTGCCGAGACTCTAGGAGTTGCCGAAGCACGTCCGGAAGCTACCGAGCAAGTCCGGAAGTTGCCGAAAGAGAGCAGCGGGGAAGAAGGATGGCGGATATCATCGCAAGACTCCGCGAGGATGATATCCAAAAGCGTGTAATACAAGAGGGCCGAGGAGAGCTCCCTGGCTTTCAGGATGGAACCAAGGTTGGTGTCTACCCCATCTGTTTTCTTCCTTGGCGGCACGGTGCTCATGCGAGGCGGGAGGAGGCCCTAGGCGAGAGGTTGCGCATGCCCAGATAGCGGCCAGTGACCCTACCGCTCTCAAGAGGAGCTCGACGCTGATTGGTCTGAATTTAAGTAGGGGGTGAATTTGAGTGCGTTTTCTCGGTCCTCAGGCTTGACCTTGTGGCTGCGTTGGCTGGGGAGGCCGTCAGTCATCACAGGCAGGTTTAAAGGGTGGGTTTTATCTCTGCTTGTCCAGACCTAGCTCTGGAGGACACCTGGGACCCGAGGGTGGTCCTGAGGCCTGTGAGTATCACGGCTAAGATCTTCTGAAGGAGGAAGAACCTTGGGACCCGCAAACCGAGAAAATAGACCCAGAGGCAAGTTTTGCCAGACACCGAATTTTTTCGTGTCTTTCCTACTGCACTAGTGGCTCCCTTGGGATAGATGGGAAGTGAAGAGCCTCCCATCTTCCTCCTTTTTACCTCCAGACCCCCTGCTCCAGCCTCTCTGGCTTCCTCCCCCAGAAGACCTGGGTCTCCACACTTCCCTGCTTCAGCTCCTGTACTTCCCTTCGCCTGAGTGCCTTTCCCATCTGCCACTTGTCTGCAGAGTAGGGGGCTTCAAGCCCCTGTGCCCAGCATAGCAGTGACACAGGACATGCATATTGAGCAATTGACTAAAACACCTCACTGGTACTGGACACACCAAAAGTAAGAGCTGTTGGGGATGAGTGCATCCTCCCTAGCCAGCACTGTGTTGAGTCCAGCAGCTAAAGATCCTAGGTTGGCACAGTATAACCCTCAGAACGGAGGGGAGATGCAGGCTCTAGTGATCCATCCTAGTAAAAGGGATATCTCTTGGCTCAGTGCCTGTAGCTCAGTGGCTAGGGTGCCAGCCACATACACTGGAGCTGGCGGGTTTGAACCTGGTGGGGCCTACTAAACAACAGTGACAACAACAACAACAACAGCAACAACAACAACAAAAATAGACGGGCATTGTGGCAGGCGCCTGTAGTCTCAGCTACTTGGGTGGCTGAGGCAAGAGAATCGCTTAAGCCCACGAGTCTGAGGTTGCTGTGAACCGTGATGTCACGGCACTCTACCGAGGGTGACATAATGAGACTCTGTCTCAAAAAAAAAGATCATCTCTATATACAGCTGTTATGTATTTGTAATTATTAAAGCAGGACAAAAAGGGATCTTCTCTAAGAAAAGAGAGGGTGTGGGTGCATATCTTGTGTGCTGGGGGGTTGATGGCCCTAGAAGACGGGCCTGGCGAAGAGAAGTTCTGGACAGGCAACAGAAGGAGAGTATGGTAAAGGTAGTGTACATCTGTGAACAGAGGAAAACAGGAACAGGAAGAGGCAGTAGTAAATAACCAATAGCCCGCATTCATTGGGCACTCACAATGCTCAAGTGAGCATACTTCTACGGCCCCTTTCCAAATTTATTTCCTTTATTTCCCACAAAGCGATATAAATGCTATTTTACTGCTGTGGAAACCAAGTTCAGAGGAGCAGCACAGTGCTGCAGTTAAGAGCGTGGGCTCTTCTAACCATATCTTTTTTTTTTTTTGAGACAGATTCTCGCTTTGTAGCCCTTGGTAAAGTGCCATGGTGTCATAACTCACAGCAACCTCCAACTGTTGGGCTCAAGTGATCCTCTTGCCTCAGCCAGCCAGGTAGCTGGGACTACAGGCACCCACCACAATACCTGGCTATTTTTAGAGATGAGAGCCTTGCTCTTGCTCAGGCTGGTCCTGAACCTGTGAGCTCAGGGCAGTCCACCCACTTCAGCCTCCCAGACTGCTAGTATTATAGGCGTGAGCCAGTGCGCCTGGCCTAGCCATACACTCTTGAGCAGTGGTTCTCAACTTGTGGGTCGTGACCCCTTGGGGGTCAAACAACCCTTTCACAGGGGTCACCTAAATACATCCTGCATATTAGATGTTTACATTATGATTCATAACAGTAGCAAAATTACAGTTACTAAGTAGCAACAAAAATAAGTTTATGGGTGGGGATCACCACAACATGAGGAAGTGTATTAAAGGGTCACGGCATTAGGAAGGTTTGGAACCACTGCTCTTGAGGGTTCAGTCTTCAAACACCCTCTTTCTGCACTTACCACAGTGTAATTTCTTTAAAAACTCTTCATGCCTGGTCACTCCCAGATACATATCTTTAGCCTTTACCTCTCCCTTAAATTTGACATACAGCTCCCTACTCACCTTCTTCACCTGGATGTCTGATTGGTAACTCAAAGTTAACCGCCCTACTCAAGCCTTCTCCATTTCAGTTGAGGGCATCATTGACCTCCTGGTTGCTTAGGCCAAAATTCTTGGAGTTTCCCTGGTCCTCCCCTTCTCTCTTGGCCCATAGCAAATCCTCAAAATCCATCCCAGATCTGACCTTTCTGCCACTTCTGGTGTAGGCCATCCTCATCTCAGCCCTGAGCTGTTGCAGTGAGCGTCCTCTCTGCTTCTGTTCTTGTCCCTCTACAGTCTGTTCTCATTCTAGCAGTAGAACCCATGTCAGATCCTGTCCCTGTTCTGCCTGGAGCCACTCAGGCCACCCACCTAGTGGCTTCGTATCAGGGTCCAAAACAAAGTCCTCCCTACAGCCTACAGGCCCCGTGGGCTGCCCTGCTGATGTCTGTGACAAAGCACTGTGTACCAACCCTCCCCCCGCCCCCAGCATTCTCGCTTCTCTGTCATGCAGGCCTCTGTGCCTGAACACACTGCTCTACAAGGCTTTTGCAACAATTGTTCTTTTGCCCTAGAAAGTTCCCACCCCAGTATATGCCTGGCTTTCTTGCTTCCTTTCTTTGGATCTCTGCTTAATTTTGCCTCCTCAGAGAGAGGCCTCTGAGCCCACCATTCAGTTTAAACTAGCCTGCCCTTCCCCTGCTGTATTTTGCTTCCCGTCACAGCACATTGTTTTGTTTGTGGCCCATCTCCTTCCTCCAGAAGTTCCCTGAGCCCCATGGACTCAGGGATTTTGTTTTGTTTCCTGTCTGGTACAGAGCTTAGGCACATGGTAGGGGCTCAGTAAATACAGTAGAACCTCTGAAACTTGACCCCCCTAAGGGACTCTAACAAACTGGTCAACATGCAGAGGTGTTAAGGTAAGGAACTAGGCCTGCTGTGCTGATTATGTACATGTGGTGCATGTCTGGTCTATGAAAATTAGGTCAACTTAAGGAGGTGGTCAGTGTAGGAAGGTGGTCAGCTACAGAGGTTCTACTTTATTTGTTGAAGAGTTTTTGGAGCCAGATTGCTTAGGCTCTCATCCTTGCCCAGTCACCCATTAGCCATGTGACTTGGGCCCCTTACTTTCCTCTCTGTGAGTTAGTTTCCTCAGGTGGTAGGGTAAAGCCAGGTGTAAGGTCAGGAGGTAATGACCGCTGGGTAAGCCTTGTCCCTCTGCCATCTACAGGCTGAGGGCTGGACTTGTCTTTGTGGGTCGGGTGAAGGTTTGTACCCTTGCCTAATCTTGCATGTGGCCCATAGGCCACATTCCACTACCGGACACTGTGCAGTGATGATGAAGGCACCGTGTTGGACGACAGCCGGACACGGGGCAAGCCCATGGAGCTCATCATTGGCAAGAAGTTCAAGCTGCCTGTGTGGGAGACCATCGTGTGCACCATGCGTGAGGGGGAGATTGCCCAGTTCCTCTGTGACACGAAGGTATGTGTCCAACCACGCCCTATTCTGTATCCTCAGTGCCCCTGCCCTGGTTAGGCCACCAACCTCCACCTGCTTTTTCTGTCCGTTACTACATAGCAGCCAGGGGACTTGTTCTCACATGTAAATGACCTGTACATCCCTTTGCTTCAAGTCTTTGGCTCCTGATCACCCTCAGGGTACAGTACAGTAAATCTTCCCTTAACATGGTCGATAGGTTCTTAGAAACTGTGACTTTAACCAAAACAACATATAGCAGGTCCTTGAATAATGTCATCATTTAGTTAAAACATTAATGAGGAAAAAAATGGTTTCATCGTTCATTGGATAATGAAATCTACGAGGATCTACCCAGTAAGCTGTGGCTGCTCACACACCACTTTCGGATCTGGCCTCTGCCATCTCCCCCTCCTGCTCCACTTCCTGCCTTTCCTTCCCACTCCTTTTTTGCTAGGATCCTCTCTCATACTTCAAAGTTAATTCCTGGTCACCACCCCCAGGAAGCCCTTTCTGACTGCCAGCCGATGGCCTGAATTCTTCCTTTGGTTCTTCAACTCCATGCCTTGCATGGCCAGGATCTATTCTTCTACATGGACCTAGGCTACTGCAGGGCAGGGACTGGGCCTGTTTACCTTAGTGCCCAGCAGCTGAGACTCAGGAAACATCTGCTGGGTGAACGTTAGCCCAAGAGTTAGCCCCTATGCCAATAGAGTGGCAGTGAATGGGAATAGTTTGAGTCCCAGCATCCCAGCGGCTTCTTCAGGGGAAAGGTCAGAGGCTAGATCCTCTATGTCTGTCTCCCCTGGGGTTTTTGTTTGTTTGTTTGTTTTGAGACAGAGCCTCAAGCTGTCACCCTGGATAGAGTGCTGTGGCATCACAGCTCACAGCAACCTCCAATTCCTGGGCTCAAGCAAGTCTCCTGCCTCTGCCTCCCAAGTAGCTGGGACTACAGGTGCCCGCCACAACGCCCGGCCATTTTTTGGTTGTAGCCGTCATTGTTGTTTGGCGGGCCCTGGTTGGATTCGAACCCATCAGCTCAGGTGTATGTGGCTGGCGCCTTAGCCCATTAAGCCACAGGCGCCCAGCTGGGTTTGCTTTTTGAGAAAAGGTCTTACTCTTGTACCCAAGCCGAAATGCAGTGGCATCATCACAGCTCATTGCCACCTCAAACTCCTGGATTCTGGCAATCCTCCTCCCTGTGCCTCCTGAGTAGCTGGGACTACAGGCACCTGTCACCATGCCTAGCTAATGTTTCTATTTTCTCTAGAGATGGGGGTCTCTTGAACTGGCCTCAAGAGAACTTCCTGTATTGGCCTCCCAACATGCTGGGGTTACAGGCATGAGCCACTGCACCCAGCTCTTCTGAGAGTGTTTTTTTTTTTTTTGTAGAGACAGAGTCTCACTTTGTCATCCTTGGTAGAGTGCTGTGCAGTTACAGCTCACAGCAACCTCCAGCTTCTGGGCTTAGGTGATTCTCTTGCCTCAGCCTCCCGAGTAGCTGGGACTACAGGCGCCCGCCACAATGCCCGGCTTTTTTTTGATGCAGTTTGGCCAGGGCCAGGTTTGAACCCACCACCCTCGGTATATGGGGCCAGCGCCCTACTCACTGAGCCACAGGCGCCGCCTGGTGATCATGTTTACATGTTTGTCGGATGCTTAAGAAGAATTGAGAGTCAAGGGTGTTATTTTAAAATATTTATTTTGATATGTAGTACCAGATTGCAATGTTTACCTTTATACTTATTTATATAAACCTACCCTGCTGTGTTTTGTTGTTGCTTATGCCTGTTTAAATTTTTCAAATCTTGTTTTTTTCTTCCTTACTGCCTCTTTTCATGACTGTTAATGTGCCTAGCTATTGTTTCTGCTTTTATTTTCTGATTTGTATCTCTAGTAATTTTCTGTAGAATGTTTCATTTCTAGGAGAAGGAAATAGAAATGAGGATCCTGCATAAATTATCAGGAAAAGCTAAAAAATTGGATTTAGATCCAGTATGGATTCTGTCTTTATACTAAATGTGAAATTTGATTTGAATAGGTAAGTGTCCTTTTTTTTTTGTAGAGACAGAGTCTCACTTTCTTGCCCTCAGTAGAGTGCTGTGGCGTCACAGCTCACAGCAACCTCCAATTCCTGGGCTTAGGCGATTCTCTTGTCTCAGCCTCCTGAGTAGCTAGGACTGCTGCCACAATGCCCGGCTAGTGGTGTCCTTTCTTTTTTTTTTTTTTTTTTCCATCTTTCTTTCCCCCTCTTTTTTTCCCTCTCTTTTGTCCTCTTCTCCCTCTTCTATTTTTTCTTTCCGTTCTTTCTAATTTTTTAATGCTAAAACAGTACCCATTAACAGTCACTCCTCATTCTTCCCTCTCCGAGCTCCTAGCAACCACTAATCTACTTCCTATTACTTTTGATTTGCCATTTCTGGGCATTTCTTTTTTTATTTTATTTTAATTAATTAATTAATTAATTAATTAATTTTGGTAAGACAGAATTTATTCACAGAAAAGAATACAGAAAACACTAAGGCTCCTGGTAGAGGGAGAGGATTCTAGTGGGGAGAGAGAAGCTCTCTCCGTTTCTCTCCCAGTCTTTTTCCCCATCTCCTCCTTTAGGCCTTTAGTCTCAGGGTATACGTAGGTGTATGGGTTCCTTGGCCAGAAAAAGAATGAATACAGTCCCTTCCGCCAGGGGCAAGGTGAATGAATGTATCATGAATGGATACAGTACATTCATGGAATTGAGGCCTAGGAAATTCACAAGAAATTGACCTAGGCATAGGAGATGGGGGTTCCACATTTAGTCCTAAGTGTGAAGTGAAGGAGACATGCATTTTCTACGGAAAGAGTTGAGGTAAGTGGCAGTGACAT
>CAUYON010021277.1:0-33503 GCA_963573935.1 Arctocebus calabarensis
AGGTAGAGTATTAATGTCTTTATATAGTGATCAAGGAAATGCCATGAAGGATATCTGTAACAGTATGATCAAAATATTTCTGAATGTATATGAATCATACCCTGTGATTGCACCAATGTACATAATTATGATTCAATAAAAGTATTAAAAAAAAAAGATATTCTATCTTGAAAACATTGAAATTTATGAAATGCTTTTTCTTTATGTTTACAGATAATATTATAATTATTCTATCCTTTTTAGAAAATGTGATTTAAAAAATTGATGAACATCCAAATGTTAATAATTTCTGCAAATGAATGTGGAGATGATATGTATGTGGCACTGGATTTGATTCCCTTATATCTTGGTCAGGACAGATGCTGTCATTGTGCTCCAGAACTCATCCTCCCATTTTCACTCTATGTCCTCCACTAAATAAGTTCTGAACACCCCAAATTTTCCACCCTCCTCTGCCCAATTTGTCTTTGGTTTGGATTGGTGTTTCTAAAGACAGTGATCAAAACAGATGGTATTTGCATAAAAATAGAGAGATAGATCTATGAAATAGACTAGAGAACCTAAAGACGGACCCTGCCACCTAGGGTCATCTGATCTTTGGTAAACCAAACAAAAGCATGCACTGGGGAAAGAATCCCTATTTAATAAACGGTGCTGGGAGAACTGGTTAGCTGCAGACAGAAGACTGAAACTGGACCTGCACTTCACCCCATTGACAAAAATGGACTCTCACTGGATAAAAGATTTAAATGTAAGACATGAAACAATAAAAATTCTAGAAGAAAGTGTGGGGGAAAACTCATGACAAAATAGGCCTGGGAAAAGATTTTATGAAGAAGACCCTGTTGGTGGGACAGGCATGGGGCTCACACCTGTAATCCCAGCACTTGGGAGGCCAAGGCCGGTGGATTGTCTAAGCTGACAGGTTGGAGAGGACAGGTCACTCAGGGGGATGGGGAGGAGGGAGGATGATCGGTAGATTCCCACCTAGTACGCACAATGTGAGGGTATTCAGCACACCCCCTAGGTCAAGGGCTCGAACACAACTTGAACTTTACCTTAGAAATGAAAACAATGCCACTTAAACATTTGTACCCCCATATTATTCTGAAATAAAAGAAAAAAAAAGAGTAAAGAAATACACTAACAGATTTATTGCCTGTTGTGTGAGCTTGGGGAACAACCCTTCTTGTTTCAATAGCTGCGCTAGACTATCTCATGGGTCCCTTTCGGACACACACACACACGATGAGAGGTATTCTGGAGACCCTTTTAGCCAAATTGCAGATTTTGTTATTTACTTTGAATACAGACAACAGAGTCTAGACCAATTTTCTGAAAGTAATACTCGGCCATTTCCACAACAATATTGTATTAACCTGAGAGGAATTATCTTTATCCTTCAGCTCCCATTATAGGAAGAGGAAATCACTCGAGGGTAGGTAAGTATCAGCTAAACTCAATGAAGAGAACCTGGGGAGCAAGTGTGATTGGTGAATCAAAAATACAAGCTGGTGATAACTAATCATCTGATCAATAAACACATAAAACATGAGAGCCTGCGCAAGTTTCCAAAGACAGACTGCTCTACTGAGTTTTACAGCTAGACTTTGGAAGGCACCAGAGACGAAACTCTGAGTTACCTAAAAATACAGTTAGGATAATGTGTAAGTTCACGATTGGCTTTTTCATGTTATGGCAGGAAAAAACCAAATGAAAGCTTACACTAACTTACAGGAAATGTCATAGTTTGGATGCTACCATGCAAGTACCACAAAACAAGAAAACAAGAAAAAAAGGTACCCTTGACAAGTGGAAGAAAAGGTGACTGAAATAGAAAACGAGCCCATTTATGCAGAGGCCCCTTAACGAGAAGAATGGCTTTAAGATTAGCAGAATCGACACTGGTATGGCTGATGATTTTGTAAAAATGAATGTGTATTTGCTAAAAGAGACTGGAGTGGCCACCCATGGAAGTTTGGATGTAGGGGAGGCACAAATGGAGTGGCTGGCAGTGCCTAACGATGCACAGTACAGGGGTGGGCAAGACCATGCATTGTGTCCCAAATGTGTGAGATGTCACTAAATGCTGAAATATTACTTCAGTGTTGGGTTAATTGCAATATTAGAATATTAGCTCTGGTTACCACCAAAAAAAAAATCATTGAAATGTGTCAACAAGGAGAAGTTGGAACCCTGGTGCACTGGAGGGAATGGGAGATGGTGTAGCACTGGGAAACAGTATAGAAGTTCCTCATAAAATTAAAAATAGAATTAATCTATGATCCAGGAATTTCTCTTCAGATTATTTTCCCAAAAGAACTGGAAACAGGATCTCGAATCTCACCACTATTCACAATAGCCCAGATATGAAAGCAGCCCAATAGTTCTACCAGTGAATGAATGGATAAACAAACATGGCGCATATATGACATGAAATTTTATTCAGCCTTTAAAAGGGAGAAAACCCTGCTATTTGCAATAAGACGGATGAACCTTGAGGACATAATGCTAAGTGAAATGATCCAGCCACAGAAGGACAAATACTACGTGATTCCACTTATACAGAGTTTCTATGGTAGTCAAACTCATGTGTATAGGTAAAGAATAGAATGGTGATTTGCAGAGGTTGGAGGTAGGAGGGAATAGAGAGTTGCTAATCAATGGGTACTAATTTGTAGTATGCAAAATTAAGAAGTACTAGGAATCTTCAGTAAAACATCATGCCTACTGTATGCGATACAGTGATAATGTATTATGTGATAATCTATTAAGCAGATAGATCTCATGCCGAGTGTTCATCTACAATAAAATAAAGAAAGGCAATATGAGATGAATACTGGTACAGCATTTATTAAGACGCCTATGTCCAGAGAAACAATTCAAAGTGATTGTGAGGAAAAACTAGAATACAAGAATCCCTAGTACAAAAGAAAACAAGGTTATAAACATTATTGATCAATTGAAGACAAGTATTCAGATGAAATTGGTTTACAAATGGAAATTTTTATGTAATTGTGTTTTCTTAAGTTATATTGAGGAGAAGATCTTGGCTCTAGAATTAAAACTGAGCCCTTAACTCCTTGTCCAGAGTATTTGAAGCTGGGACACGATATACAAGGGGTAAGGAAGAAGACAATGAGCCTGAAGTTCTCTGCAATCCCAGAGCTGATTTGCAAGCTTAAAAAAAACAAAACAAAACTAGATGAGTAACAGATTTTCAGTAACAGCATGATGGTTTTCAGCAGAGGCAGGAAGTGAATTTGTGGAGGCATGGCGAGTCAGTGGACAGAAGCTGTTGTGTGATAATGATGGTCCTCTGGAGAGTGGATCAGCAGCAGGAAGGCTGGCAGCAGCTGGATCCACAGCCCTGGTTCAGACAACCAGGCAGGCAGACGCACGTGGGCTGGTAGCAGGTCCTGGTGCAGTAGACGGGTGCACAGCTGCTGGGCTGGCAGCAGGAGGTGCCACAGCAAGTGGGGCGGCAGCAAGGCTGGCAGCAGCTGGGCTGGCAGCAGGTGGTGACAGAGGTGGGTTGCCAGCAGGTGGTTCTGCAGCAGGTGGTGGGACAGCAAGTGGGGAGGCAGCAGGGCTGGCAGCAGCTGGACTCACAGCAGCTGGGTTGGCAGCAGGGTGTGCTGCAGCAGGTGGTGACAGAGGTCGGTTGCCAGCAGGTGGTTCTGCAGCAGGTGGTGCGACAGCAAGTTGGGCGGCAGCAGGGCTGGCAGCAGCTGGACTCACAGCAGCTGGGCTCACAGGTGGGCTGCCAGCAGGTGGTCCTGCAGCAGGTGGGTTGGCAGCAAGGGGAGCAGCAGTGGGTCATGGTGTCCTGTGGGAAGGGTGGGTTCCTGTTCAGAGGTGAGTTTCCCAGAAACTGCTGATACCTTCCAATGTGGACCTTTTATATACTGGGCTTCCAAAGTTTGGACCAATGGGCAGAATTTTTCCTTGTTGTTGACACTGTTTTCCATAATTACTAGCTGAATTATGAAGGAGGAAGTTGTTCCTAAGTGTTAAGATGCTTCCAATGGTAAGTGTTTAATCTGTTTCTTAATTGAGAATAACTCATTGAAACTTCTTTTAGATAAAAGAAAACATTGTGCCTGCTCTGGTCACTGTCTGATCACTGTCATCACAAATGACAGTTCCTGCTAGCCTGGGAGGGTCAGGAGATTCTCCCTGCACAACTCTTCCTGTGACTGTATGCAGTCCATTAGAAAAAAAAACGTGATTATAATGAAATAATAAACATGGAAGTGTCTTCAGGAAGGGGTTTGGTGTTGATGTGTTCACAGAGATGAATTGAATCCATGCCTGGGTCCAACACTGTTCACCCACAAAAGCCGGACTCAAGACTAACAGGCCTCTCTGTACAACCTACTCCACCTGTGTCTCCCAGTTCTTCTTTTTTTTTTTTGAGACAGAGCCTCAAGCTGTCATCCTAGGTAGCTGGGTGGAGTGCTATGGCATCATAGCTCACAGCAACCTCCAATTCCTGGGCTTAAGCAATTCTCCTGCCTCTACCTCCCTCCCAAGTAGCTGGGACCACAGGTACCAGCCACAACGCCTGGCTATTTTTTGGTTGTAGCCGTTCTTGTTGTTTGTTGGGCTTGGACTTGATTTGAACCCACCAGGTCAGGTATATGTGGCTGGCGCCTTAGCCAATTGAGCTACCAGTGCGGAGACTCCCACTTCTTTCAAATGTTTGACATGATGTGTTTCATGTGGCAGAGCAGAGCCAGAGTAGGTGGGCAGAAGGAGAAGCAGGACTAGGAAGGTGTCATTTTACAGGTGACCTTTCATCTTGGTTTGCCTGGACTGAAGGAGGGGTTTATAACAGTGAGAATATGGGGTCTTCTGTGATATGATCACCATAGATCCAGGGAAACTAGCATAAACTGAGCCCCAACCCTGGATACGAGGTTTTGATTACCGACTGAATATTTTTCTCCTTTCTCTCTTTCTTACCCTGCTTCTTTCTTTTTCTCTTTCTTTTCTTTCCTTCCCTCCCTCCCTCCCTCCCTGCTCTCTCTCTGTCTCTCTCTCCCTCACTCCCTCCCTCTCCTTCCTCACTTCCTTTTTTGTTCTTTTTCTCTCTTTTGCTTTTCAATGAGGGAATTAGATTAGGTGCAGTGATACCTGATTTGCCTTTGAGGTCTAATATATTAACATTTTTAGGGATGGTATACTACTTTTTAAAAAGAAGTACAAATTAACTAATTTCAAGCTAAAGAGAGTATCACAAAGTGAATACATCCTTGTCACTATAACCATTTAATATTAATTCCTCTCCTTCCAAGTTACATCCTCTTATTCATCCCAATAGGTACCTAATCTGTGTATTGATTTATAACATATATTTTGAGGTGCCTTTGACATGTACGTAAATGAGAAGAATATACAACTGGGCACTCTGTCTTTACATTGCAATTTTGTGACTCATCAGAGTAGCTCTCTGTACTTTATTCATTCTTATTGCTGTATAATCTTCTACTGAATGAATATGCAAAACTTGATTTGTTGATTATCTTCTTGATGTATATGTAGCTTGTTTCCAGTTTGGAACTCATAAAAATAATGCTATTATGAAAATTTTAGGATGACCCCTCTGGTTAATATTTCTGTTGTATGTAGAAGTTGGAGAAGAATTGTTCATACGATCCCTTGCTGAAATTTTTATTCCATGTGCTCCTGATGTTTTGCTCATTTTTCATTAGATTTATTCTTAGATAATTTAGTTTTATGGTTTATATCTTATAAATTAAGACAAATTTTTCCTGTTTTTAAAATATGGAAAAATATTCATTTTTATTGATCTTAACTCTAACTACCTTGTTTACTCTAATATTTTATAATATATTTGGAGAGAAGGGGGATTCTCGTTATAGTTATGTCACATTCAATTTGGTTGTCACAATTAGTGACATTCATTTTATAAGTCTTTTTTTTTATTCATTTGATAAATCTTTTTTGTTGTTGTTGTTGTTGAACAGAGTCTCACTATGTTGCCCTCAGTAGAGTACCATGGTATCACAGCTCACAGCAACCCCAAACTCTTGAGCTTAAGCAATTCTCTTGCCTCAGCCTCCCAAGTACCTGGGACTACAGGTTCCCGTCACAATGCCCTGCTATTTTTTGTTTCAGTTGTCATTGTTGTTTAGCTAGCCTGGATTGGGTTCGAACCTGCCAGGTTCAGTGTACATGGCTGACTCTGTAACCACTATGCTACAGGTGCCAAGCCTGCTAAGTCTTTTTATCTAGTATTGTTTTCTTGTGTTTGTCCGGTGGTAGACCCTCTAGTACAATGTGGAATAGAATTGTGTATGATACAATTTTTTATGTTCTTGGTATAGGAGGGAGAAATCTCAGTATTTCTCAACTACATATGATTCCGTCTGCTTTGCAGATTCTTTAAATCAGAGTAGTAAATATTTTTCTATTCCTTATTTGCTTAGGAATAGAAAATTGAAAGTGTGTTGAAATTTATAAAATGCTTTTTCTTTATTAATTGAGATAATGTTATGATTGTTCTGTTTTTAGTAAATGTGATTTAAATTTTTGATTCATGTTCAGATGGAGGTTGAACCAACCTTGCATTTCTGAAAACAATTTGTGTGGTTCCATATGTATATAGCACTAAATTTGATTTGCTTATTCTATGTTCTCTACCTTCCTTGAATAAATAAGTTTCTGAACACTCCAGGATTCGCACCCTCTAGTCCCAATTTGACCTTGATGTTATTTCCTATATTAACATTTCTGAGTGCATTTTCATGCCTGATAAAATACACTAGCAGAGTTATTGCACATTGTGTATTTGGGGAACAACTGTTTCCTTCTTAATAGGAAAAGTGCACTATAACATCCCAAGGAGAAACATACAGCCAAATTGCAGAATTTGTTACTTACTTTGAAGCAAAGTCTGAATCAATTTTCTGAAATTATAATTGGTTGTATCTACAATACTGTGTTAATATAGAGAACATAAGTGAGCAATTACACTTAACTTTTAACTCAAAGTATAGGAAGAGGAAATTACTCTGGGATTTGTAAGCATCAGTTAAGTCATTGAAGAAAACCTGGATGGTGAAAGGAGGTGTGATTGGTAAATCGTAAGTAAAAGGCTGTTGGTATCAGATTATCACCTGATCAACAAACACCTCAGACATGAAAGCCCATAGAACATGTAAAGCCAGACCCAGTCCACTGAGTTTATATGTATATTTTAGTTGAAATTGGAGAGGAAATGAAGAGTTACCTGAACATACTATTAAACTTGTATGACATGTAATATCATTCTTGGCAAAATGATAGCAAAAATGAACCCAATAACAGTGTACCCTAACATATAAGAAATATCACAGATTGGACACCACAGAGAGTTGTCACAGGACAAGAAAATAAGACAGAGTAGATTGTCCTTGAAAGGAACAAATTAAAGCTATGAAAAGGCTTAAATGAAATGAATGGTGTCAAGGCTGGCAGATCTTATACCAGTCTGAAGAAGAGTTAACCTGAATTGATATTTCTTAAACAGCAGCAAGGAGTTAAACATGAGAGTTGAGATAAGGGGCGGCCTTCAAGCAAGTGGTGGCATTGATCAAACACTATACAAGGGGAAGGAAATTGTTCCTCAAGTATTCTATTTCCTTAAGCAAGAGCATGAGTTTGACCAAATGCACAAGACATTCCTTAATACCAATCTTTCTAATTTGCCTCTTCTGATTTCTTGCTCAGAAACTAAGCTTCTGATTTTTATTCGTCTTGCATTTGCATATGCCAGGCATAGAGAAACAACTGGCCAATAGACTTGTGAAAATTCAATTGTAGGAGTTACAATTATAATTAGTAATTTGCCATGGTATTTTTGTGGGATCTGATAAAGTTGTTATGCCCCAAGATGTGAGTTCTTTTGTGTATAAATGGGATATGATTCCTTAATCTGTACAATGAAGTTCAGCCCCTAGTATGTTTGTAAAGATTATGAAAGTTAGTTTCCTTTTATCCTCATGTTGAAGGGATAGCTTAATTTCATAGAATCTTGTATTTTTGTTTAGTAATGTTATGCCTTTGATGCTTGTAGGTTCCAGAGAATGACAACAATGTTTGCAATCACTCAATCAATCAGTTGTACTGTTTGAACAAGATAGAGAGATTTAGAGACCCCATAGAGTCTCATGATTACAAGGGATCCTTAGAGTCTTCTGATAATATTCATTCACAGAAGATGGACATCTTTAATAATTAACCTTAACCCTAACCAGATACATCCTGATATCTGCCAACCTGTAGTTTAGCTAATGCTTAGATATTTCCAATGATATGAATTCCTATCCATGTTGAAGCCCATTCTCTTTGGTATCTACCTTAACAGACATGTAGCAATAGAGTGGGGAGTAGGCAGGAGAGGAACTGACCCCACTGACGACTTTTTGTTTTGGTTGTGTTTAATTGTCTGCCTTAACCAGATATGTGAAAATCACTTCCGTGGGGTCATTTTCTGACCCCAGCCTTTAGCACCTGACTTAAAAAGCATGTCATTATGTTAACGGCCATGTACCCTGGGTCTCCTGTGCCTTCTCTCTGTTGTGGTCACTTGAGTTGAGAGACCAGCAGCATGCATTGCTGAGAAAGTCCTTCCCTTATTAGACGCCATGTGTCTTGATTTCCTGTACTGGGAAAATACATTCATTTCACCCGCTCTCTGGCATCTCTTCTATTTTCCTTGAGAAAGAGTGTCACTATGTCTACCCTCGGTAGATTGCCGTGATGTCATAGTTCACAGCAACTGCAAACTCTTGGGCTCAATCTTTTCTCTTGCCTTAGCCTCCTAAGTAGCTAGGACTACAGGAACTTGCCACAATGCCCGGATAGTTTTTTCATTTTTAGTAGAGATGGGATCTTGCTCTTGTTCAGGCTGTTCTCCAACTCCTGAGCTCAAATAATCCACCCACCTTGGATCCCAGAGTGTTAAGATTGCAGGTGTGAGGCACTGGGCCGGGCCTCTGGCATCTCTTTTCCCCAACTGTGGCCTGCACTTCTGAGTATGTACAACATTTCCTTGTCTAGCTATATAAACTTTAAGATGCTCCTCCCAGCTCCCCCACCAAAGGTTCTCATGAATGATCTTGCCAATTAATCTTTATTGTTATGTTCAGACTAGTTTTTTCTAAATATTCTGTTACTAGGATCTGTTGTAGTGACGTGAACTAACGTGAAATATGTGGACATTTGTCATCATTCCTTATTCTTTGTTAGATCCTTCTTGGCTGTATCATCATTTTCTCTACTAACCTCCCTCAAAAAGAATGCATCTATTCAGCTCTGCCTTCTACATTATGTTCTTTGCTGTGGAAGTGGAAGACCATAGATCTTGGTTATGAGAGTTAAAGTCCTGTAGAAAAGCATTCAATGTCCTGTTATGCTAATCAGTAGCCGAGTGCTATGGGACCAGGGTAGAGTATGCTCCTGCCATCTCACAGGTCACTCCTTATCTGTGTTGTGTCATTGTCTTTGACATATATTTCCTAGTATTTTCCACTTTCATCTCACATAGTTTGTTGATCAGGGCAAGTCTGGAAATTTGTATTTCTTATTCCCTCCCTTGATGATGGGTTGGCCAATCAATAGACAGATACCTTCTTTAAGAGATCATAATTCTTATATTTTCAAGAGATACCACACAAGCAATTAAGCATCATTATGTTTAGTAGCAAAGTTTCTTTTTTGCCCCAGTCATATTGAGACATGGTTGTAAAATAAAAATTTCATGCATTTAAAATGTATGATGTGATGTTGTGATATATATATATACATATGAATTGTGAAAAAACATAACCATAATCAAGCTAATCATCACCTCATGCAGTAACTACTATTTTCATGTGTGGTGAGATCTCCTTAGATCCACTGTCTTAGTAAATTTGCACCTGAGTCCAATATTTCTAGCTAAGCCACACTGCTGTACATTAGATCTTCAAAACTGATTCATCTTGGATAATTGAAACTCTGTAGCCTTTGAACAGAATTTCCTCATTTATCCCTTGCAGTCCCTGGGAACTACCATTCTGTAAGGTCATGTGGTATTTGTCTATCTGTGACTGGCTGTTCCTTTAGATTTTCCACATCATCTCAAATGACAGGGTTTCCCTCTTTCTAAAGGCTAAATACTATTTCATTGCAGATATATGAAATATTTCCCTTATTTCTTTCATCTATTGGTGGACATTCCGTATCTTGGCTATTGTGAATAGTGCTGCAATTAACATGGGTGTGCCAGTGTCTCTTTGGAAGGCTGCTATCATTTCCTTGCAGTGTATTTTTAAAAAGGGATTGTCAAATAATGGGATTGTTCTATTTTTAATTATTGAGGAATGTGCATGCTGTTTTTCATAATGCATGAGTCAGGTATAAGTGTGCCCATCCTCCAGATAGTGGCAACTGTAACAGTTAGGTGGGTTTTTGCCCCTCTCCTTCTCCCTCCTCCACCTTTCTTGATTTCCAATAACTTTTACTTCCCTGTGTGCCCACCTGTGCCACTCACTTAGTTTCAATTTATTAGTGAGTACATGGGGTATTTGTTATTCCACTATTTTCATATCTTACTTAGGATAAGAGTCTCCTGCTCCTTCCAAATTGTTGCAAAAGGTCTTACTTCATCATTCATGGCTGAGTAGCTCTCCATGGATGCATATACCACATTTTGTCTCTCTACTCATAAATTAATGGGCACTTGGGGCGATGGTACATCTTTGCAATGGTGAATTGTGCTGCAAGAAACATTTGAGTGTGGGTGTTTTTTTCCGTAAGATGACTTCTTTTCCCTTGGGTAGATAGCCAGCAGAGGGATTATTGGATCAAATGGTAGGTCTTTTAGTCCTCTGAGGAATTGCCACACTATTTTCCATAGAGGTTGTACTAATTTTCTATCTTACTACAATTTACAAGTGTTTCTTTCTGCACCCATATCAGTGTTGTTTGTTGTCTTTAAACTTTTTAATGAAAGCCATTCTAGCTAGAATAAAGCGATGTGTCATTGTGGTCTTAATTTGCATTTCCCTGATAATTAGTGCTGTTGAGCATTTTTTTCATGTGTTTGTTGGCTATTTATTTGTCTGTCTTATTTTGAAAAGCTTCTATTCATGTCTTTTTAATGGGTTATTTTATTTTTCTTCTTGATATGTTCGAGTTCTTTGTAAATTCTGGATATTAATCCCTTATCAGATGTAGATTATGTGAATATTATCTACCATTCTGTAGGTTATCTGTTTGCTCTGTTGATTGTTTCATTTTCTGTGCTGAAGCTTTTTAATTTAATAAAGTCCTATTTATTTATTTGTGCTGTTATAATTGTCTGTGGGGGTCTTAGTAATAAATTCTTTGTCTAGGCCAGCAGTTCTCAACCTATGGGTTGTGACCCACAGGAACTGTATTAAAGGGTTGTGGCATTAGGAAGGTTGAGAACCACTGGCTATGCCAATATCTATCAGAGCTTTCCCTACATTTTCTTCTAGAATTCTTATGGTTTCAGGTCTCACATTGAAGTATTTTAACCATCTTGAATTAATTTTTGTAAGAGGCAAGAGATATGGATCCTATTTCTTTCTTCCACATGTGGTTATCCAATATTCCCAGCGCCATTTATTGAATAGGGCTTCTTTTCCCAAGTGTATATTGTTGTCAGCTTTGTCAAAGATCAGTAGGAAGGATTTGTGGATTTATATCTGGGTTCTCTGTTCTTTTCCATTGGTCTGTGTCTCTATTTTGTGCCAAAACCATGCTGTTTTGGTTCCTATAGCCTTGTAGTATAGTTTGAAATCTAGAAATGTGATATCTCCCAATTTTTTCTTTTTCTTAAGATTGCTATGGCTATGGATTTTCTGGTTCCAAGTGAATGATAGACTTATTTTTTCTAGATTTGTGAAATATGATATTGGTATTCTGATAGGGGTTGCATTGAATCTTCAAATCACTTTGGGTAGTATGGACATTTTAACAATGTTGATTCTATTGATTCATGAACATGATGTATTTTTATATTTTTAGATAATTTTAACGCAATAATAAAAAAAGTGAATGTTGGAAACCTATTAACAAACGTATAAGTTAGGAATGCCATATCACAATTTTCTATAAAATGAATCAGTAAGATGAAGTTAATTAAAAATTATTTAAGGTTATCATTTAGTCAAAAGATGTCAAACATGGTAAGTCACTCAACTGAAAATGAGATAAGATTAGAAATAGATTTTTGCAAATATTCTTTTTCTTCTGATGCTTAGTATTTTCCTTTTGATTTGTTTTGCTTTAAAATAAATTTAGATTTTTTGAATTTCAAAGTTAAGGGGATCCTAATGTTTTTGTTGCATGCTGTGTCTCACTGTATAGTGGGCCTAAAACCAACTTATCATTAGCAAGGCAGACAATAACATTCCTTGAAGAAAAGAACCCCTATTCAATACCTGGTTCTGAGAACACTGGATAGCCACATGTAGAAGTATGAAACAGTACCCTTATCTCTTGTTCTGTACAGAAAACAAGTTAAAGATCGATAAGAGACTTAAGTGTAAGGCATGAAAGCATAAAAATTCAATTCTCAAAAAAAAAAAATAATTGGGAAATTCTTCCAGACATTGGCCTAGGGAAAGGATTTATGACTAAGATACCAAAGGCAAATGCATCAATAAAAACAGAAATTGCATGTAATTAAATTAAAAACTTCTACACAGCAAAGGAAATGATCAACAGAAAGAATCAACAATCTATAGAATGGGAAGAAATATTTACAAACTATACATATGATAGACATCTGATATCTAGAAGGTACAAAGAACTCGAACAAATCAGGAAGAAAAAAACAAACTACCCTATACAAAGTGAGCAGAAGACATGAAAAAAGTTTTTCAGAAGGAGATGCACAAATGGCCAACAGGTATATGAAAATAATGCTTAGCATTACTAATCATCAGGAAAATTCAAGTTAAAACTACAATGATATACCACCTGACCCCTGTCAAAATGGTCATTGTGACAAAATCTTGGATCTTACTTGGGCATGCACACATTCTGAGTCATGTCCATAGTCCTGGGCTTATCCATGGCTACTTAGCTGCTCAGAAGTATGTCAGAGGTTATCAAAGCTCCTGTGCCCAGCTCATTCTCTGGCTTTTCATGTTAAGTTTTTTGTTTATTCTATTGTTGTTCCCAAGTGTATCCACCACCAGCAGAGAGCTTAAAGAATTCTCCAGGGAAAAGGCATTTCACATTTAGCAAGCTTTGAGTCAGCTCAAATAAAGAATCTTATAGGGGTGGTGCCTGTGGCTCAAAGGAGTGGGGTGCCGGCCCCATACACCGCAGGTGGCGGGTTAAAAAAAAAAAAGAATCTTATAAGGGGGGTGTTCCAGGGAAATACCAGACAGATCAAATAATGACACTTCTCCAGGAGTGGACTGAGAAGGAAGCCCAACCCTGTTCTTTCCCATTCGGTGGCTGCTGGACTGCTTGTTTTTATGCAAACTTTCAGCTATTTGTTTTCAAGGCAACTATGGAGGTGGGGAGAGGAAATAATTCTAGGTAAGTTAAATTAGCCAGAAAGGTTCTTACAAGAGTTAGAGATAATTTTTAAACAAATAATCTATAGATTGTTTTGAATCCTTGGCTAAATCCAGAGTTTTAAAAAAGTGGATTCTGAGGGTTTTTTTTTTTTTTTGCCAATTTCTCACTGTTTTTATGGAGGACAAACTTTCAGGAAGTACTCAATCAACTTTTCACTCATACCATTCTGTTTTGGTAGATAAGGTTTTATCAGAATATGAAGGATCTCTCCTAATCCTAATCTCCTAATAAATTTATTAATCATGGAAGGTGTGGTGAAGGGTTTAAAGTGTATTATACATAATGATTAAGAATATCATAGGCAATTCTTATTTTGTTTGGTTAAGGTGATGAATTGCATTGAATAATTTTCAAATGCCAAACTTTTCCTGCATTTGCTGTAATAAATCAAATACACTGGCTTAATTTTGTTAACCCAAAATAAGTGACTGAGGCAAAGATCTCTATCAATGGAGGTTTACTAGTGGTTCTCAACCTGGTGGGTCACAACCCTTTTGGGGGTGGAATGACCCTTTCCCCTTTCACAGGGGTCACCTAAGACCATTGGAAAACACATATTTCCCAATGGTCTTAGGAACTGAGACACCTCTCCTCATGTGTGGGGGTCACCACAATATGAGGAACTGTATTAAAGGGTTGTGGCATTAGGAAGGTTGAGAACCACTGAAAAGTGGAGAGCATGCCCAGGAAACAACACAGAGCACAGATAAATTTGTGGCTGCTTTTATGAAGGGGAATTTTGGAATTTCAGTATTAAAAGGGAGACATAGAAAGAAAAAAAGACAGGGTCAGGGTGAGTAGCTAAACAAAACGGGTTAAGTCTTGTGAGAGCCGGGAAAATCTACATTTTACATAAGAAATGGTGAATGTTAGAAGAGAAAAAGGGAGTGAAAGAATATCAATTATGTGGATGTCCCTGGGTAAGTGGAAGAATGCCTGATCCTGCCTTGTCTGGGTTCTGTGTCTGTAAAGATAAACTTATAATTCATTATTAGTGTGGAATTTAGAAACCAATCAAGCCATTTTCAGGATGTTTGGCTGTGCATGTTGGGGCATGTAATACTGCCTCTTTGAGCTGCACGTACTCCTCTTAAAAATGGAGATGTCCTTTGCAGGCTTGTGTCGTAAGGAGACAATGTGAGGAAAGCCCAGCTGGATTGCTTGGCAGGCTCTTTGGAGGTGAGGAAGTTGATATGTCTGCTCACCTCTGTCAGCTTGGCTGAGGGGACAGCGTGGTCCTGAGACCCTGTGTTCCTCTTAGAGGTGGCATCAGCCGAGAAAAGTCCAAATGCTTGTGTGTGTTCTTTGGTTTTCAGTTCTTTAGAGGATCCCTGTCTTTTCTCTTATTATAACCCTCATACCAATCATGGATTGTTCCTTATCTTCTTCTTCCTTTTCCTGTAGTTGCGCACATAAAAGTGCCTGAATGTGTAATGTGAAGATTTCTTGGCTAGTGAAGTGAAGAGCTGTGCAATTGGACAGCTCTCCAGTGTTCAGTTATTTCCACTTGCAGTCAATCAAAGTCCTCGAGACATATAATAAGAGTGAGTAGGCATAGGGACAATTCAGAAACTTTTCTGATCTGTAGGTTGTCAAAGATACTCTTGGCTCTGACCTCATTGTGAGGTTATTGTGAGGTTATGAAGAAAGGTTGCCAGTGAAATGCAGTGTGAATGCAAATTCTTCTGAAGGAAATGCTGCAGAAACAAATACAACTGCAAGAAAAGGTGTAAAGTGATAGAGATTTATTGGGAAAAAACAGGGAAGACTCCTTTTAGGTAGGGAGAGAATGTAAAGTGGGCATAAAAGGGTAAAAAATAGAGCACAAGAATAAGGAATTCATTGAGAAAATATCCCTTATTATTGGGACGAGTTCAGAGAAAAGCCATAGACTTTTGTCTGTTTGCTGAATTTTGGGGCTACTTAAAGTGAAAGGATAAAGATATCCACATCTGAGAACATGACTGAAGAACAGACAAAACAGACCAAGAGCTGGAGCTGCCACTCGACAGATACAGAGGAGAAAAGTCAGCCTACTGATTCCATCAAGCAGACACTTGAGACCCTAAATAACAAGATAATCCAGGAGTATTGATCAGCAGCAGGAAGGCTGGCAGCAGCTGGATCCACAGCCCAGGTTCAGACAACCAGGCAGGCAGACGCAGGTGGGCTGGTAGCAGGTCCTGGTGCAGTAGACGGGTGCACAGCTGCTAGACTGGCAGCAGGAGGTGCCACAGCAAGTGGGGCGGCAGCAGGGCTGGCAGCAGCTGGGCACACAGCAACTAGGTAGGCAGCAGGGTGTGCTGCAGCAGGTGGTGACAGAGGTGGGTTTCCAGCAGGTGGTTGGACAGCAGCAGAGCTGGCAGCAACTGGGCTCACAGCAGCTGGGCTGGCAGCAGGGTGTGCTGCAGCAGGTGGGACGCCAGCAGGTGGTCTCACAGGTGGTCCTGCAGCAGGTGGGCTGGCAGCAAGGGGAGCAGCAGTGGGTCATGGTGTCTGTGTGGAGGGTGGTTTCCTGTTCAGAGGTGAGCTTCCCAGAATCTGCTGATGCCTTCCAATGTGGACCTTTTATACATGGGGCCTCCAAAGTTTGGACCAATCAGCAAGATATTTCCTTGTTGTTTGCATTGTTTTCCACAGTCAATGGGGGAATTATAACAAGGGAAGTTGTTTTGTAAATGTTAAGAATCTTTTAGAAGTGTTCAATCTGATTCTTAATTGAGAATAACTCATAGTTCCAATGACTTTACTTCCCTGTGTGCCCATGTGTGCCCCTTGCTTAGTTCCAATTTAATAGGAAGTACTTGTGGTATTTATTTTTCCATTGTTTAGATGCTTCACTTAGGATATGGTCTCCTGTTCTATCCAAATTGTTGCTAAAGGCCTTACTTCATCCTTCGTAGCTGAGTAGTACTTCATAGAATTCATGTACCACAGTTTGTCTATCCATTCATGAATTTGGGGGCATGTGGATGATGGCACATGTTTGCAATTGTGACTTGTATTATGGTAAACATTTGAGTATTTTTGATAAGCAGGAGTCTTTTTGATAAAATGACTTCTTTTCCTTTTGTTAGATATCCAGAAATGGGATACCTGGATGAATGGTTGGTCTACTTTTAGTTCTTTGAGGCATCTCCATATTCTTTTCCATAGAGATTGTACTAATGTGCATGCCTACCATCAGTCTATAAGTGTTCCTTTCTGTCTGCATCCACACCAGCGCCCTTTGTTTTTGGAGTTTTGATGAAAGCATTTCCTGCTAGGGTAAGGTGACATTTCATTGTGGTTTTAATTTGCATGTCCATTATGATTAATTATGTTGAATAGTTTTTCTTTTTTTTTATGCAACACGAGTCAATCTTTATTGAAAACTGCAGTATTAATACATAACAATCTTTGTTACAATAAACATGCTTTGAGAATTTTAAATCTGAGCTTATCTACTGATCAGATTGCATTAAAAATTAAAGTAGTATGAATTTACAGTTGAATAGTTTTTCATGTGCTTCTTGGTCATTTGTCTATCTTCTTTTGTCTATCTTTCTTTTCTTCTGCCCATTACTTTTTAATGGAGTTGTTTTTTTCTTGATCATATGTTTGAGTATCTTGTAACTTCTGGATATCAGATGTAGATTTTGTGAGTATTATCTCCTATTCCATCAGTTATCTGTATTCTGTGCTGATTGTTTCTTTTTCAATATGCAGAAGTTTTCAATTTAATCAAGTCCCATTCATTAATTTTTGCTGTTGCCTTGGAGTCTTAGTCATAAATTTTTTGGCTAGGCCAATATCTATAAGAGTTATTCCTACATTTTCTTCTAGAATCCTCATGGTTTCAGACTTCACATTTGAGTCTTTTGTCTATCTTGAATTAAGTTTTGTGAATAATGAATATATGGATGCTGTTTCTTTCTTTTACATGAGGCGATCCAATTTTCCTAGCACCATTTATTGAATAGGGCTTCTTTTCCCCAGTGTATATTGTTTTATGCTTTCTTGAAGATCAGTTGGCTATATGTGGATGGTTTTACATATGGGATTTCTCTTTTGTTCCATTGGTCTGTTTTGGTTCCTATGGCCTTGTAGGATAATTTGAAGTTTAGAAAGGTGATGTTCCCGATTTGTTTTCCTGAAGTTTACTTATTTGAATCCATTTCAGGCTCCAAATGAATGTTAGACTTAGTTTTTCGAGATTTGTGAAATATAATATTGATATTTTGGTGGGCATTGCATTGGATCTTGAAATTACTTTGGGTAGTATGGACATTTTAACAATGTTCTACTGATCCATGAACATGATGTGTTTATGCAATAATTAAAAAAAGTGAATGTCATAAACCTATTATCAAATGTATAGATTAGGAACACCATACCACAATTTTCTATAAAATGAATCAGTAAGATAAAGTTAATTAAAAATTATTTAAGATTATCATTTGGTCAAAACATGTTGTCAAACATGGTAAGTCACTCAGTAGAAAAGGACATAAGATTAGAAATAGATTTTTCAAATATTATTATTTTTTTGTGTCATGTATTTTCCTTTTGATTTGTTTTGTTGTGAAATAAATTAAGATTTTCTAATTTTAAAATTAAGGAGGTCCTAATGTTTTAGTTGCATGATGTGCCCCCACTGAATAGTGTGCCTAAAGTGAACTGATCTTCAACAAAGCAGACAACAATGTTCTCTGAGAAAAGGAACCCCTGTTTAATACATGGTGTTGTTAAAACTGAATTGCCAAATATAGAAGAATGAAATAGGATCCTTCTATCTCACCACCCCCCCCACACAAAAATAAATCAATACAGATAAAATAATTGTAAGGCACAAAAGCATAAAAATTCTAAAAGGAAACAGAAAGTAATCTCTACTAGACTTTGGCCTAGGGAAAGAATCTGTGATCAAGACACCAAAGGCAATTGCAACAACAACAAAAATAAAGAAGTGGGACTTAATTAAATTAAAAAGCTTCTATAGAGCAAAGGAGATAGTCAACAGAGAGAATCAATTATTTACCGAATGGGTACCAAATGGGAGAAATATTATAAACTATATATTTGATTAAGGTCCAGTATCCAGAATCTATAATGAACTCAAATAAATCAGGAAGAACAAAACAAACCACCCCATAGAAAGTAAGCAAAAGACATGAACAGAAGTTTTCAAAAGATGGAGAAATGACCAACAAATCTATGAAAAGAAAATGCTTAAGATCATCCCTAATCATCAGTGAAATGTAAATTAAAGCCACAATGAGAAATCACCTGACCCCTGTCAAAATGACCATATTTACAAGGTTTCAGATTTTCCTCAAAGATTCACACATCCTAATCATGCTTATGGTCTTGACATGAGCATGGTCTACTAGATTTTCAGGATTATGTCCAGAGGTTATCAAAACTCCTGTGGACAACTCATTCTAAAGTTTTTCATGTTACATCGTTTGGTTATTCTATTGCTTTTTCCCAACTATATCTATCACCTCTAGAGAACAGTGATAGTTAAAAATTCTAAGCAGCATCAAAAATATACTACTGAGACTTGATCAAAGTAAAAAGCTTCTGAACAGCCAAGAACACAGTAAGTAAAGCAAGGTAAAGGGGCTCCCATTCCCAGCCCTCAGAATGGGAGAGGATATTTGCAGGTTATCCTTCTGACAAAGGTTTGATAACCAGAATCCACAGAGAACTCAAACTTATTAATGAGAAAAGAACAAGTAATCCCATTTCCCTGTGGGCAAGGGGCTTGAACAGAAGCTTCTCTGAAGAAGATAGGTGCATGGCCTACAGACACATAAAAATGCTCATCATCCTTAATCATCAGAGAAATGCAAATCAAAACTACTTTGAGATATCATCTAACTCCACTAAGAGATGTTGCTCCAGAAAAGGAATCTATGCAGAATCCCACAATCATCTGAGCTGAAAGCAGCTTGAGTCAGATGCCATTCTAAGAGCATAGATACCAAGGAACCATGCAGCTCTGAGAATGGATATAGGAGGTCAGGCTCTTTCATGCACTTTTGGGAAGGTCCCCACAGCTCTTTTGTAAGTTGCTATTGAAACAGACATGAGCAGATAGCATTCCCCATATCTCACCCACACTTGTTGCCTGGGTGGGGCCCTACTCTTTCCAGGTACAAATGCAAGGAGCCATTTTGAGAACTTAACACTGGGCTGTGCCCCTTGGGCTAAGTTTAATGTGGCTGCAGCCCTCATATATCCTAGGAAAACCATCTGGAACAGTATGCAACACCTTTCAGCTTCTTAATATGCAACTAGTCTTGAGAAAACTGAACTTCCTGTAGTTTCCTACCATAGAAGCCTGTCTGAGAAGCACCCCAGCCTCTTGGTCACAGATCTGAGGCATGATTTGGGGAATTTAAACCCATCTTTGGGCTGAGTTTGGCATGAACAGCTGTAGCCCCCACTCAGCTGAGAAAGGATGGGAAAGCCAAAGTTGTCTACACACACCTAGGCAAATTTCCACCACTCTTCTATGTCCTGCTGTGTATCTGAGTCACAAATGGATATCATTTCTCCTAGCATCTTGCCTATACCATTTGCCTAAAACAGACCCTATCCTCTCTTATTATAGGCCCGTGGTACCAGTTTGGGAATTTAAAGTTGAGTAGCATTTCACCCTTGTTCAGGCTAATACAACCACCACTGCCACCTAACTGGGGAGGGACAGGTGAAACCACTCTCCTATACATACCTGTGAAAATTCCTACTGCCCTATTTCAGGCTGCTGTGAGACTGATGCATGATCAGACAGCACTTCCCCCAGCATCTTGCCCTTACTGTTTCTGGAGCACCCAGACTTTCTAGTCACAGACCCAGGCAGCAGTTTGGTAGTTTAAAGCTGTATAGCATCTAGAACTCCACCCTAAAAATGAGTTTGGGTTGAAATAGTTGCAGCCCTGCCCAGTTTAGGGGGTGAGAGAGAAGCCAAATCTCTCCTATAAACACCTAGGATAATTCCTACTGTCTTACTACAGGCTCCTATAAGACTGAGACATAAGTGGACTTCACTCCACAGATTCTTGCCCATGCAGCTTACCTGAAGTGGGCCCTGACCTGTATGATTACAAGCCCACACCCAGCATCATTTTGAGAACTTAATGCTTGGACTGAGTTCAAGGTAATGTGGCTGCAGCCACCAACCAACCTCTCCTAAGCACACTCAGAATAATGCCCAATCCCCTGTTATAGGTAGATGAGGGCCTGTCCAAGTCATTGTAGCTACACCAACATGGACCACTCACATCCTAATGATGTCTCCAGCATGTTTACTATTGCTTCCCACAACACACATGCTGCTTAGGAGCCTGAGAACTGGGCAACACATCTGGCCTTCTGCTTTGACTACTAGCTTCTGGACATGCCACTTGAAGGCCCACGATTGCTCCCACCCTTGGAAACACTAACACTGCTGCAAGCATAAATTTCTCTGGGACCAAAAATAAGGCTTACTCAGCCCACTGCTTTCATGCCTGGGGCTGAAGTCTGGCTTGGCTGGGATGCAAGTCCCCCAGCAAAACTTCACCATAGCCTCAACTAATAACCATTCCCTAAGCCACCAAGTAAATCACAGATACCACTGATTTTTTGTACTGCCTAAGAAATTATGCAAAAACCACACTACTGCTGACACCAAAAATCCAAGCCAAAGTGAAATGCTAAACCTATGACATATATGAAAGTCTGAAAATTAAGTTTGTGAACTTATCCTAGAAAAAGTACTACATACCTCATAGCTGAATATCACTATGATCACCTTGAAAGTATTCTCCTTGAGAAGCTATTCACTGATGCCAATGCCCAGTCCACACTTCAAAGCAATTTTGGAAAAAAAAAAGCAATTTTGGAACTCTTATTCTGTAATGCCATCAAAGCTGTTGTCATATTACCCTTAGTGTCCTCAATGTCATCAAAATGTCTTCTTTTCAATATTTGCTTTTTCTTGAAAAAAGGAAAAAGTCATTGGAGGCAAGATTAGGTGGGTGGGAAGAGTATTCCAATATAGTTATTGTTTATTGGCTAAAAACACCACCATAGGCAGTGCCATGTGAGCTGCTGCATTGTCATGACCCAAGGGTCATGAGTTGTTGATCAAGATTTTCAGTTAAGATTTTCCTGTTTCTTTATTGATGTTTACTTGGTCAGCTATGCTTCTCACAGTTAGGTGATGATTTTGATACACAATTTAACAAATTTTTGCCATTTTAAAAATCAGTTCTGCTTGTTACTGGCCACCCTGATCTCTCTTCATCACTGACACTCTCTCCCTTCAGAAAAGTATTTAATCCATTTGAATGCTTCTGTTTTCTTCCTGGCATTATTCCCTTAAACATTTACTAACATGTCCCTGATTTCACTTCCATTCTTGCCAAATTTAACAAAAATTTAATGTTTGTTCATTGTTTTAATTCAAACTCTGACATTTTCATGATGGCACATGCAACAAAATGTGACTCCAAGAACATGATGGCCACCTGCGACCCCGCCACTGCCGCTACCTGGCCGTGGCTGCCATCTTCTGGGGCCGCATGCCCATGAAGGAGGTGAACGAGCAGAAGCTTAACGTGCAGAACAAGAACAACAGCTGCTTCGTTGAGTGGATCCCCAACAATGTGAAGGCCGTGTGTGACATCCCGCCCCTCGGCCTCAAGATGTCGGACACCTTCATGGGCAACAGCACGGCATCCAGGAGCTGTTCAAGCGCATCTCAGAGCAGTTCACGGCCATATTCCAGTGCAAGGCCTTCCTGCACTGGTACACGGGTGAGGACAGATGGAGTTCACCGAGGCCGAGAGCAACACGAATGACCTGGTGTCCAAGTACCAGCAGTACCAGAAAACCATGGCTGCTGAACAGGGGGAGTTTGAGGTGGAGGAGGGTGAGGATGAGGCTTAAATTCATGAGACGGAGCAGGTTAGGGAAAGCTAAGAAGGAAAGCAAGGGGGTTGGGGGCTTACCGGTGAAAATATCTTGGCAGTTGAACAAAAGCAGCATGGTCTACTGTAGGTGTGTGCACTGGTACTCTGTTGTTCTTCATATGTTGCCTGTCACTCCCCCCACCCTTTTTCTGTAATATTGATTACATCAATGTAACATTTGAGATATTTCTGAGCTAATGTTGTAATGGCTAAAATCACATAAACGTTTGTGTCAGAAAAAAAAAGTTTGAGTTTCTTTATTCGTGTTTGTCATACCGTTATTTGATTTATTCTAAATGCAGTGAAATGTGAATGAGATATTCTCCTTTAAACTTTTTTTTCAACCATACAGAAAATTTGAAAACACAGTACGATGAACCATATGTTCACTACCAGTTAACATTTTCCCATATTTGTTTTCTCTTTCTTTGCTCCATGTTTTTCTGTAGAATCTCTCTCCTCCCATCATTGTGCAGGCTATCATTAGCGGCCTTTTCTTGAGGGCTTCCCATGTGCCAGGACCTTTTTGCAAGCAATGAGCAGGGAAGTGACTCTAAATAGCTGGAAACACTCTGCAGCCACTAGTGGGCACTCAGCAAGACAATGTCACACATCAACATGAATACTACACTGATATGCAAAGTTATGACATCTTACCAAGTTGTTTGTACGGTTCTGCCAACATAAGTGCATGATGGCAAGTTCACAAATTTAATTATTAGAACTTTGTATACATACATCTTAAGCAAACATTTCTCCTATTCAAAAGTAATTTCAAGGGTGGTGCCTGTGGCTCAGTGAGTAGGGTGCCAGCCCCATATATCGAGGATGGTAGGTTCAAACCTAGGCCCAGCCAAACTGCAACAAAAAAATATCCGGGCATTGTGGCAGGTGCAGTAGTCACAGCTACTCTGGACACTGAGGCAAAAGTATCAGCTAAGCTTAAGAGCTGGAGGTTGCTGTGAGTTTGACCCCATGGTACTCTACTAAGGGTGACAAAGTGGGACTCTGTGTCTAAAGCAAAAAAAGTAATTTCAAAAAGTTAGAACAAGCAACTGCTTGAGATGCTCGGATATCAACAGAGGGACACAAGAAACATGAAAAAGGGAAGGAGCAAGACGGCGGCCAAGTAATAGCTTTCTTGTAACTGGGCATGGTGAAATTGGGGATAGAAGACTCCAGACATCTCTGGCTGGTGGGATCTGCCCAGAAACATCCCTTTGGGGACAAAGGGAGTCAGCGAGAGACTTCTGGACCCCATGAGGAGAACAAAAGCATTGGAGAACTGGCAAGTGGTTGTGTGTGTTCATTTGGTATAATCCTACTGACAACTGTAAGTACAGCAGCAGTGAGATTGCAAACTGGAAAGGTCTTACCTGTGAGCTGTTTTGGGTTTTTTTTGGATTTGGCACTCATTTGAACTACTTTGGGAGAATGTGGACAAGAGCATGGATGACTTTAAGCATTGTGTAGGGCCCCAGACTGAGTTGCTGAGCCAGACAGAGCTAATAGTGTTCGGCTGTGGGCCACGTGTGGTGCCATTATGGGAGAACTGCCCCAGCAAGCTCCGCACTCAGGGTTGCAGAACAAGAATCAGGCGGGAGCAAGTAATCTAATGACTGAGCAGCCTAAAGGCAGGGACTGAGACGCCTTACAGTCTTGGTCCTCTGGAGCACGGAGTGAGACTGGTTTTGGCAGAAGGGATAAATGGATAGCCACTTTAGAAGTGATCCCAGAGACAAGTACTTTCCTGGGAAAGCATCTGCTTAGCTACGTTTAGCACTTTAAAGTGCCTTTTAAGTGGGATGAGGAGAGATTTAGGCTCTCCACCCTGTGGGGTTTGAGAAATCAGCAGAGACCTCCGTCTCAAACTTGGATAGCCATATCAGCATTGTGATTAACATTTTATACCCCAGAAGATCACCTGTTGTCCAGACAATATTCAGCAAGATATATATGCTGCTTTTTTTTTAATTCAACATTTCCCCCTCTAGATTTTTCTCTTTTCTTCTTTCTTCATTTTTCTAGTTTAAATATAATTTTTCATTATTGCCTTCTTTAACAATTAGGACTTCATTTATTACTAGTGTTTCTACCCCTATTGTTTGGTTTTTCCTCAATTTTATCCTGTAAAGTTTTCTGTTTGCTTGTTTTGGTTTGATTTATAGCATTTTTTGTCTTTCCTCTGTAATTAGTGGAGATGGGGTTTGATTTATAGCATTTTTTGTCTTTCCTCTGTAATTAGTGGAGATGGGGAGATGGTCTATGTCCAAACAGGCTAGCAAAGAGCTGCTGACCTCAAGGGAACCACCGAACCCCCTCAGAAGTTGGGTCAAATTACCCTACTGTACACCTATATTGCTACTGTCTCCCTCTTTCTTTAAGGTTGGGTCAAAGTACAATACTGCATACCTATATTGCTACTGGCTCCCTCTTTCTTTGCCTCTCTTCTTTTTGTCATTATTCCCTTTTACTTATCCCCTCTCCTTTCCCTTTTTTCTTTTCTTTTTTTTTTCTTTTTTCCCTTCTTGCTCTTCAATCTTCTCATCCTTTTAATCCTGTACCAAAAGGATTCATCAAAACCCTAGTCAAGAGGCATGGTAGCTTAAAGATCAAGAGTAAGTGAAAGGAAAATTAGGGAAAGGAAGCAGATAAAAGAAACCACTCATGAGGAAGAACCAGTAGAAAAATCTTGGCAACATGAAAAACCAGCCCAGAGTAATACCCCCTCCCCAAAGGGACTGTGAGGAAGCTACTGCAGAGGATTCCACCTATAAAGAAATGTTAGAAATGACAGAAAGGGAATTTAGAATCCAGGTGATGGAAACAATGAAGAAAACTGCTGACAAAGTGGAAAATAACCAAAAAGAAATCCAAAAACTAAATCAAATAAGAGATGAGCGATATGAAGAATATAGAAAAGATATAACAGAGCTGAAGGAACTGAAGCGGTCAATTAGGGAATGTAAAGATGCAATAGAAAGTACCAACAAAAGATTAGACCATGCAGAAGAAAGAATCTCAGAGGTAGAAGACAAAGCTCTTGAGATAACTCAGTCAACGAGGCAGAAAAGAAGAGAGAAAAAGCAGAACATGTGCTGACAGAATTATGGGACTTTATGAAGCATTCAAACATACAAGTTAGAGGTATCCCAGAAGGGGAAAAGAATACCCCAGGGGAATGGAAACCTTACTAGAGAATATTATAAGTGAAAATTTCCCAAATATCACCAAAGATTCTGACACACTGCTTTCAAAAGGGTATTGGACCCCAAGTCACCTCAACTCAAATAGTTCCTCCAAAACACACTGAGATGAACCTGTCCAAGGTCAAGACAAAACAAAAGATTCTTCCAGCTGTCAGGAGTAAGCACCAATTGACTTACAGGGGCAAATCCATCAGGGTGACTGCAGACTTCTCTAATGAAACTTTTCAAGCAAGAAAACAATGATCATCTACCTTTAATCTACTTAAACAGAACAATTTCCAGCCCAGAATTCTATATCCTGCTAATTCAAGCTTTAAAATTAATGGAGAGATCAAATCATTTACTGTATACAAACATTGAGGAAATTCGCCACAACAAGACCAGCTCTACAGGAAATAGTTCAACCTGTTCTACACACTGACCATCACAATGGATTAACAGCTAAGTAAGAACTCAGAAATTAAAGGACAGAATCTAACTTCCACAATTCTGGCTTGAATTCCCCACTGAAGAGGCATAGATTGGCTGTCTGGATTAAAATATACAACCCATCCATTTGCTGGGTGCAGGAAACACTCCTAGCTTCAAATGGCAATTTAAAACTGAGTTAAAGGTTGGAAGACAATTTTTCAGGCAAACAGAATTCAGAAGAAAAGAGGAGTTGCGATCTTATTTTCAGATACGTGTGGATTTAAAGTAACTAAAGTCCAAAAAGACAAAGATGGTCACTTTATATTGGTCAAGGGAAAAATACAACAAGAAGATGTTTCAGAACATCTTCTGGGAAGATGGCTGACTGGTAGCAACCCTTGGCAGAGGCTCCTGAGCAGAGGAAGAAAAACTGGACAGAATCAGACATTACGAAGCCAAAGACAGAGAGCTGAGCCAAGAAAGAAGTTCAGCAAGCTGTAACTCCAAGGAAGAGCATTCAAGAAAACAAATTTCAGGTACAAAGCCTATCAAGTAGAGGATGGTAGACACCCCTTCCCCAACCAGGAGGCCTGCTGCAGGCCTATCTGTGAATGAGCAGGGGACAAAAGACCTCCCATTTTACCTTGCTGGAGAGAGCCATTAAACTCCAGGTTTCTTTTTCCAGGAAGGTCCCACTTATGAACCTAGACACCACCTCAGCAGGCATAATATTGAACAGATATTTTTCCCCACAAGTCAAAACTTTCAGTCCACCCTATGCCCCTTGCATGGCAATCAAAGTACTGCCCCCTGTTGAGCACAAAGTGTTTAATCTTGTCCTGAACCACCAACCATCAGAATGGAATCTGTGACTAATGGGGAAGAAAGAGGGTTTAGGAAGAAAGGAGGACTCTGCAGGAGAAGGAGCACAGTAGAATGTATGACTAAGTATGTGCTTAGTATGACTAAGCACAGCCAGTGGTAGTGTTGACACTTGGTTCAGGCTGTGTCTGGCAGGACATGGTGCAGAACCCCTGGGTCTGATGGTACTCACAGTGGGAGAGTGGTTGCCCCATTGGACTGAGTTTGGGAGATTGGGAGGGTCCCCAGTCCCTGCTGGGCCTGCAAGAAGAGGCTTGCTAGGCGTGGACTGAGACCTGAGAGCAAGAGTGTGGTCCCTGATTTCAACAGAACCCTCAAACAGTGGCTTACTGGGTGTGAACCAAGACCTGAGGGCTAAGTTGTGGCCCACTCTCTCCAGCAGGGCTGGTGAGCAGAGGCTTACCAAGTGAGGACTGAGACCTGCAAGTGGAGTGTGGTACCCTGACTCTAACTGAGCCTGTGAACAGAGGTTTGCCAAGCAGTGGACTGAGACTGGCAGATGGGGGTCATGGTCTCTTGACTCCAACTGGTTTGGCAAGTGGAGGCTAGCTGTGTGTGGACTGAGACTGGCACGTGGGGCCCAGTGTCCTGACTCCAACAGAGCCTGTGAGCAGAAGCTTCCAGGCAGTGGACTAAGACTGACAGGCAGGGGCATGTCCCCTGACTTCAACTGGTCTAGTAAGCAGAGGCTACATGAGTGTGGACTGAGAATAATGGGCAGGGGCACAGCTCCTGGCTCCAGCTGGACCTGTGAGCAGAGAAGCGGTCAACAGTGTGGACTGAATCTGGAGGGTGTGGACTGAGTTTCATGGGTGAGAGTGTGGATCCCAGGCTCCAATTGGGCTGTTGGAGACCTTTGAATCCCTTTCTGTTGGGCAGGGTTTGTACTGCCTGAGACAATTTGATTAGAACCCGTGTCTGGGGCTGTCCACTCAGGAACATTCTGAGATTGACCTTCAAAGTTCTATAGGGGAAAAGAACTTAAGGGTGGAGGCTGGGTGCAGCAGTTTGTATCTCTTCACAGATGAGATTTAAATCTAATACTGTGGTTTCCTAGCATAGGGTAGAGCTTGGCTGATATCAAAACAGAGCTAGCTTGTGCTATCTCACCAAGTAGGTCCTCAAAGTCTCTGGCCAAAACTCTGAAAGGGGCCTTTGTAAGGTTGTAGGAGATAAGCCACAATTACTAAGCCTAGAGCTTTGGGAAAGGGCTATCTCTACTACCTGGGTACCCTAATTCAATCTCATCCTAGTAGTTCTAATAACTAAATGGCAGAAAATAAACATGGTGTGGACCCAACATACGAACTCTGGAAACATGAATAACCAGAGTAGATCAACCTTTCCCCCCAGGAAATGACAAAGGAGATAAAACTGAAGATGCCATGCATAGACAAATGGCAACAATGTCAGAAATAGAATTCAGAATATGGACTACAAATAAGATAAATAGAATGGAAGAAAATATAGAAATTGAATTTCAAACAGTAGTTCTAAAATTGTCTCAAGAAATTAATGGATTCAAAGCCCAAGTCACCAAAGATATGGACATAATGAGAAAAGACATAGCAGAACTCAAGGAAAGGAAAAAAGTTAGTTGAGGAGCTCCAAAATAGAGTAGAATCCCTCAATAATAGAGTTGACCAGGCAGAAGAAAGGATCTCTGAAACTGAAGACAAACCATATGAACATTCCCAAGCACTCAAAGAGGCAGACAAATGGAGAGCAAAAACTGATCATTCCCTGAGGGAATTTTGGGATCACTCCAAAAGATCAAACATTCATCTTATAGGAATTTCCAAAGGAGAAGAGGATGGTCCCAACATAGAGTACAGATGCTCTACTCCCACTGATTTTGGAGGAGAATTTCCCAAGCACTGCAAGATATACAGAACTTCAAATAGCAGACAGTTTCAGAACCCCAGCAAGACTCAATCCAAATAAAGCATCTCCTAGACACATCGTGATTAACTTTGCCAAAGTAAAGATGAAGGAAAAAATTCTGCAAGCTGCCAGATGTAAGAAAAGCATCACCTACAAAGGAAGAAATATCAGAATCACTTCAGATCTCTCAGCTGAAATGTTTCAAGCCAGAAGAAGATGAAAGGACCCATGTGACGCCATTTTGTTAACGGACTCCATTTTACAGGTTGCTGTGTAATTTGTGGTGTAATGTTAGTTTTGTAACTTTTGGCTCCTTGCTCCAGTTCCCCTGACCACGCCCACCAGTTGATCAGTACTGGCCCCTTCCTGCTTAGCAACCACCCACTCGTTTCTGGCACCTCCGAGGTATTTAATCAACAAGTGGAGAGACACCTGGATTTATCCTTGTTCCACCCTTCCCTTAACCCACTCCCCTTATTACATTCCCCCCTCCCAACTTCCTTTTGGTACACTATAAGAATACCTCAGCCCCACCCCTTGGGACCATTCAGATCGATCCGCCATTTTGGCAGGGCTGAATGGTCTGAGCTTAAGCTTGTAATAAATTTCACCCTTTGTTTTTGCATTGGCATGCCTGGTGTGAGTTTCTTCTGGGGGGGAACCCCGAAATTCAGGCACAACACATCAACTTTCAGTCTCCTAAAACAAAACAACTTCCAGGCCAGGATCCTGTACTCAGCTAAACTGAGTTTCATTTGCAATGGAGAAATCAAATACTTTTATGACATAGACATGTTGAAAAAATTTGCCATAACTAAACAAGCTCTCCAGGATATTCTCAGACCCATCCTCCACAATGACCAGTGCAATGCTCTACCTCCAAAGTAAACTCATCCAGAAATTTTTGAACGAAACCCAGCTTCCATAGTGGTAAAAGGATTTAAAATGTCCACTGGACATCTGAAAATCATGACACCCAAACCACAACCAGGTTTATCAATTCTCTCAATTAATGTGAATGGTTTAAATTGTCCTCTAAAGAGGCACAGGCTGACTGACTGGATACATAAACTTAGATTGGATATCTGCTGTATACAAGAATTTCACAGTACCTTAAAGGATAAAAATAGACTCAGAGTGAAGGAATAGTCTTGTATAATACAGGCAAATGGAAACCAGAAAAAAGTGGGGAGTGCAATTTTAGTACCAGGTACAATTGGCTTTCAACCAACAAAGATAAAGAAAGATAAGGAAGGCCACTACATATTTTTCAAGGGAAACACCCAACATGAAGAGATTCTGATAATTAACATTTATGCACCCTACCAGAATGCTTCTCAATTCATAAAGCAGACCCTAATAGATATGAACAACTTGATATCTTCCTGTACTATAATAGTGGGAAATTTTTACACTCCTTTGACAGTGTTGGATAGATCCTCAAAGAGGAATTAACCAAAGAAATATTGAACTTAAACCTGACCCTAGAACAAATGGACTTTATAGACCTATACAGAACATTTCACACTAATAAAACTAAATATACATTCTTCGCATCAGTCCACAGGTCATCCTCCAAAACAGATTATATCCTAGGACAGAAGTCTAACCTTAGCACATTTAAAAGTGTAGAAATTATTCTTTGTATCTTCTCAGACCACAATGGAATAAAAGTTGAACTCAACAGCAATGGAAATCTTCATATTCAAACAAAGTTATGGAAGCTAAATAATTCTAGGCTGAATGATAGCTGGGTTAAAGATAAGATTAAGAAGGAAATCACCAAATTTTTGGAACAAAATGATAACAAAGACACCAATTATCAAACCCTGTGGGATACTGCAAAGGCAGTCCTAAGAGGGAAATTTATAGCATTGGAAGCCTTCATTAAGAAAACAGAAAGACGCCAACAACTTAATGAATCATCTAAAGTAACTAGGAAAGGAAGAACATTATGACACCAACAAAGTAGAAGAAAAGAAATAACCAAAATTAGGGCAGAATTAAATGAAATTGAAAAGAAAAGAATCACTCAGAAGATCAATGAAAAAAATGTTGTTTTTTTGAAAAGATTAACAGAATTGACAAAGCTTTGGCCAATCTAACCATAAACAGAAAAGTAAAATCTCTAATATTGTTCTCCAGAAATAATAAAGGAGAAATAACAACAGACACTTCAGAAATTAAAAAAATCCTCAATGATTACTACAAAAATCTCTATTCCCAGAAGTATGAAAATCTGAACAAAATGGACACATACCTGGAAGAACACCACCTTCCTAGACTCAACCAGAAAGAATTAGAATCCTTGAATAGACATATATCAACCACAGAAATAACATCAACAATACAAAATCTCCCTAAAAAAAAAAGTACGGGACCAGATGGATTCACATCTGAATTCTATCAAACCTTTGAAGAGGAACTACTAGTACCTATATTATACAATGTTTTCCAAAGCATAGAAGAAGAAAGAATACTTCCCAACACATTCTATGAAGCAAATATCACCCTGATACCCAAACCAGGAAAGAATCCAACAAAGAAAGAAAATTATAGATCAATATCATTAACGAATATCTATGCAAAAATATTTAATAAGGTCTTAGGAAACAGAATTCAACAACACATAAAAAAATTATACAACATGATCAATTTGGTTTTATTCTGGGGTTACAGGGTTGATTCAACATATGCAAATCTATAAATATAATACATCACATCAATAAAAAACAAAGACCATATGATTCTCTCAATTGAGCAGAAAAAACTTTTGATAATATCCAGGATCCTTTCATGATCAGAATTCTTAATAAAATAGGCATAGAAGGGACATTTATTAAACTAATAGAGGCCATCTAGAGCAAATCCACAGCCTATATGACATTGAATGGTGTAAAATTGAAAACATTTTCACTCAGATCAGGAATGAGGCAAGGATTCCCACTGTCTCCACTGCTATTCAACAAAGTAATGGATGTCTTAGCCATTGCAATCAGGCAAGATAAGGTGATCAAGGGTATCTAAATAGGATCAGAGGAGATCAAACTCTCACTCGTCACTGATGATATGATCCTACACCTGGAAATCCCAAGGACTCAACTTCAAAACTCTTAGAAGTGATCAAGGAATACTGCAGTGGGATACAAAAATCTCAGGATACAAAATCAATACTTACAAGTCAGTAGCTTTTATATACACCAACAATAGTCAAGCTGAAAAAACAACCAAGGACTCTATTCCCTTTACAATAGTTTCAAAGAAGATGAAATATCTGGGAATTTACCTAACAAAGGACATCAAAGATCTCTATAAGGAGAACTATGAAACTCTGAGAAAAGAAATAGCTTAAGATGTTAACAAATTGAAAAACATACCACTCGGAGAAAGGCAGCGGCGTGGTTGCTGTGAGGAGGATGCACCCTGTTCAGTGTCACCTCAGGAGCAGGGAAAACCTTAAGAATGGAGTCTAAACCTTCAAGAATTTCAAGAAGAATTTCTGTTCAACCCTCCAGCTCTTTAAGTGCTAGAGTGATGTCTGGAAGCAGAGGAAGTAGTTTAAATGATAACTATCACTCAAGAGACCGTTCATTCAGACTGGACTCTGAATATCAGGTGTCCAGAAGTTTCATGCTGTGTCCCTGTGTCCCCAAAGGGAAGTTTCTGGGCAGATCTCGCCTGCCAGAGATGCCTGAAGTCCTCTCTCCCCAGTTTCACCGTGCCCAGTTGCAAGGAAGCTGTTACTCGGCCGCCATCTTGCTCAACCCATCTGGAAATTTTTGAATAGCAGGATTTATCAAACATTACAACTCCCAAATTACTTGCTTAAACATCCATTATGCAGAAGATTGTGTGCTTTGAAGACAGACTTACCCTTTGATTTCATTTGGCCTCAACAGTTCCAGATAGAAGAAGAGATAATATATTGCCAAATGAATCCAATACTTTATATATTTTTATTTTTCTTTTTTTATTGAATAATAGCTGTGTACATTAGTTCAATCATGGGGTACAGTTTCTCACATACAATCTGAGATATTTTCATCAACCTGATTGACATAACATTCATGAGATTTTCTCATTTACTATGTGAAAACATTTTTGATCCGTATTTAGAAGTTTTCTCCTGACCCTTCAAATATGTACCACAAGTGTGATCTCACTCTTCGTCCTATCTCCCCCCACCCTCCCCCTCCCTATCCCTCGCTCTCCCCTTTCCCCATCTTTCTGTGCAATAAATGGGTTGTAGCCTTCACTTGAAAGATAAAGAATTTGCCTCATATTAGGGGTGTATACATTGGATACTTTTTCTTCCATTCTAGAGATACTTTGCTAAGGAGAACATGTTCCAGCTCCATCCAGGTAAATATGAAAAAGGAAAAGTCACTATCTTTCTTTAAGGCTGCATAATATTCCATGGTATACATGTACCACAGTTTATTAATCCATTCGTGTATCGATGGGCTCTTGGGCTTCTTCCATGACTTAGCAATTATGAATTGGGCTGCAATAAACAATACAGATATCTTCTAGAATTTTTGTTACAGATATCTTTGTT
>CAUYON010021278.1:0-57655 GCA_963573935.1 Arctocebus calabarensis
CCCCTCCCCTTCCTTTCCCCTTTCCCTGTATTCCTGTGCTATAATTGGGTTTTAGCCTTCATATGAAAGCTATAAATTAGCTTCATATTAGGGCTGAGTACATTGGATACTTTTTCTTCCATTCTTGAGATACTTTGCTAAGAAGAATATGTAGTCCTCAACAGGCAAATCAGAGACACTATTCAGCAAAATTCTTATTCTTCTCTACTCAAACTTCGACTTACACTGCTTTTTGGTGAAATCACACTTAATGACAAAGTTCACATGCTGTGTTCACATGGCTTCCAAACAGGAAAGAAATCGTTTCCTGCCCTGCTTCAATATATATCCTCGCTGCTTTGTCTGTTCCTTCAGAAATATACACTGAACAAAACACAGTACCGTTAAACTGAAGTTACATGGAATATGTAGTTTACATCTGTTTAACAGCTTCTGAAAATGTGGTAGAAAGGACGTGAGTAAGAGTAAAGATGAATACACACCATGCATGTCCACCCACCCACACACACACACAGAAAACTAGATGCACAAAACACCTTCACGAAAAGAAATATCCTAGCTCCTAATAAATAGGCACAGGAAATAGAAGGGGACCCTGCCACATCACAAACCTTGATATTTGTGAAATATTACAGGAAAAATATCATCATATTTTACCGACCGTCTCCAATTCTGGAAATGGATTTCTTCATATAGTAAGATTTCCCAACTAAATTTTGTTCTTCCCTAGCTTGAAGGCCATATTTCACTTGAAGCATCTTGCTCAGAAGATACTTGGAGCTTGCTGATGTCGAGAGCTTATAAATACAGTCAAACCACGTGGCCACAAACAAATGGCCATAAGACGTGAGAAGTTTTCTTTTAAATTAAAGGTGAAAAAACTAGACACTTCAGGGGTCCAGAGGAACCCGATCTTCTGGAAGGGAGCTGGAGTTCATCCTTGTAGTTGGACTTCCTTCATTATGACAGTGACTACTGGGGTGACCACGTCGGTCTGCTGAGTTGTTGTTGACTCACAGACATGGAAGCCCAGTACCTGTTCACTGCTCTTGGGAACAGTCTTACCTGAGGAAGCAATTTAATGTGTTTGCTTCACACTAAGACACCCAGCGTCCTATTTAATAATCTTAACAGTTCATTTAGGGGAGAGTGTATTTGACCATACGTTGTTATTTGTATTGACTGCTCTTTTGCTATATGGGCTCTACCCTCAAGAGAGGGAATATGCAATAGAAGGAGTGGCCGAGCCCTGCGGCACATGACCCAAGCCAGGGGCTGAGGAGTGACATGGCCAAGGGTCTCCCCTTGAAGGTGGACAAGAGACTGAACACAACACAGTACCGTTAAACTGAAGTTACATGGAATATATAGTTTACAGCTGCTTATCAGCTTCCGAAAATGTGGTAGAAAGGACATGAGTAAGAGTCAAGATAAATACACACCATGCACGTCCACCCACCCACCCACCCCCCCACACACACACAGAAAACTAGATGCACAAAAAACCTTCACGAAAAGAAATATCCTAGCTCCTAATAAAAAGGCACAGGCTCCTAATAAATCAGCATTGTGCGATTACCCAACATAAAGTTTTTGTTTACTTTGTAATTCTCTTAAACTTTCCACAGTCTTCTATTAAATTATAAATCATTCCATAATTTGTATGAGCTTTGTTATAGGGAATAAATAAAGCGAGGATTCTATTTCATTATTAGGAGTACAGCTGTTCCCTAGGGAGAGTTTCAGGAGCAGGAAAAGCAATTATGAGGTGACCAGTTGAGCAAAGCAGAGGGAACCCTGGAGTGACAGTCTGGAGGGACAAGTGACAAACACAACAGATGTTTGTGGAACATGAAGTGTAACAAATTAATCTGTCGAAGTTGCAATGACATCAATCTATCTTCAGTATGTAATCAGATTAGAATTTTGGTAAGTTCTAGTTAAGCAATGACTAGAGAAAGTATACCACAGAGTGCGAGGCAAAGTTGAATGTGCCTGACTTATAGGGCCGTGTTCCAAACTAAAAGGAGATTTTCTATGTGTGTTTTTGTGCATGCATCTTCATATGTGTGCATGTGTGTGTGTGCGCACACATGCACACACACACAAGCCATTACCAGAAGCTGTTCTTTTGGCTGAAATAAAATCTGAGGCAGGAGCTAAACGCCATTACCACAGTTAGGGTGCCATCCCCCAAACATTAAACAAACCACCACACTTTGTTGCACAAAATGATCAAATAATCCCTAATTAAACTTCAAAGTTTACTCTCAACCCTAACCAATTACAAATAAATGTTCATTTAGAAAACATTATCTATGAAGTGAAACGAAAGCAGAATTCATTTTGATCCATATTGGAAAACACGCTTGTGTTCGCAGCAAACATAGTTTGATTTTTTTTTCCTTTTTGTAAAATGCAATTGATTTCAACTCTGAATACAGGAATATGCAATACTTTGGTTTGATGAAGAATGCCCCAAAACAATTTTGAAAGCAATATTCACAGCAGCCACTTTTCCTAACACAAATTCTCAAAACAGATGATAGTATCAAACAGTCAAAAAAGATAAATAACCTTATATATTGATGCACTAAATCCTCATGCTTTCTAGCTAAAGAATATGAAATTACTTATAAAGTGCTTTGAGGCAAAAACTATTATTTTCCCAGTACATACAAATGAATAGAAAAATTACTCTGACTTTTCATTACCAGACAACATCATGTGAAATACTTAAAGCAAAAAGCAATTACAATTTATAAATAGTGAGTGTTTGGTCTAAAATTTAGAAAAGAAAAAAAAAAGAATCTTCCTAAATGTTTTTATTTTTTAAGATATTTGAGCTATTAAGCTTAAGCTAGTAAGATATTTGAACTAATAATAATTAAGATATTATTTTAAGATAATTGAGCTATTGCCTCTGTGTTTAATAAAAGGAAGAATCCAAACAGGTTCTATCTCAATTGATACAACAGGACACCACAAAATCTGTAGGTCTAATTCAAAAAGGAAATTAAGATAATTCTGTGGGCGAAAAAATAAAAATATTTATTACCACTGATTGATATACCTAAACAAGGTAAAGATGGCAAATTTTATACGTACATTTTAACTTAATAAACATGTTTAAAAATAGAATTTAAAAACAATCAACAACAACAATAAAACAAAATTAAAAATGTACAGGCTTCTGGCAGCTACTGTTGCCTTGAGCACAATTTAAGTCCTGCATTGTAACATTCTCCTCTCTGATTGCCTGTTCATTAAATATATAATAACTTTCTAAGTCTGGAAAGAGAAGGAACTTTCTCCTTTTTTGGCGAGGTTGACCCAATATTGACCAGCAGATGAAGTTCAAAGTCTGATTGCTCTGTTCTTTTCCCCATAGTATTCAGGATAAAAGAGAAAGCACATTTATACGTGTCTCAGTTTTAATAGCCTATCATGATACTTGCTGCTTGTATTTTATTTTATTGTTACTCTTTGGTCAAAAAAGAGTTCTATGCATTACAATATAAATCTGAAAAGCTTTGTGATCCCTGTCCATAGTCAAACTTCAAACAGTCATTTGTATCTACATTAGTATTTCATAACAGAACAACAAAAGCAGAAAACAAAACTAAAAAAAAAAAAATTAACGAATATTCCCCCCAGCACACAATATGTTAGAAATCAAAGCAACAACTGCAAAGTGTGATGTATAGTCTGAAGGTAAAAGAAGGGAGGAAAACAGCATGGGGGGAGTGGTGCAGGGTGGGGGGATGAAGGGACGAGGGGATGAAAAGAAGAAGAAAAAGAGAACAGAAAAAGGTAAAAGCAGGCCTGACTAAGTGCCTTCTTATGCAAAATTCAACCTTCCATAATCAGAAGAAAACAAAAAGCAAGCATACAGCTCAAAAAGGAAACATACCGGCTACGAATTTTCCCAATAAAGAGGCTGACCTCAAACTCCCACAGATGAAGAGTGACTCACGGCCCCGCGTGACCTCGTACAGCACTCTGTCACACAGTAAGGACTTCATAAACATTTTTTGAATGACTGAATGAACGATTTAGAGACGAATTAGACATCAAATAATTCTAAATCCTCACTGGTCTCTATGCCTCCAGATTTTCCCCTTTTCCAACACCAGAGCACTATCATGCCATAGCTTGGTCCATCCCACCACTTCCCCGCAGTTATCAGTATGTGCCCAGACGCTGGGAATCAGGGCTGCTCGCTGCTCAACTCCACAGGGCAACTTTCACCCAGGTTTCTATTAGCTGTGCTCCAAGGGCTCCTTTTTTTTCATGAAGACACTATTGGAATTTTCATAAGACACCTTTGGAATTGTGCTTGATGTGCCCAAAGAACATATGACCCACTGCCTTGCATGGATTCTGGGGGAGGGATTTGCATTGCTTTCTACAGGAGTGGCGCACCGGGAGCACAGCCTCACAGAGAACGCCAGTGATGTTATTCACGGGCTTTACACTATTAGGTCAGCCTTTCTTTGGATTCCTTTTCTTCACTATTGTCTTCAGCCAATATGGTCCATTACTTTAACACCTTCTGTTTAAAATCTCAACTCCTTTGCCTTTCCAACAGACTCTGTAAGGAATCAATTTATTTAACTACATTATTTGCTAAACAATCCCTTAAAGTCTCTACTGGAAGGTCTTAGTCCAGGTTTCATTTCTGGCTCTATTGTTGACTTACTTTACAAATTTTCATTTGGCAAATGCATCTATACTCACCACTTTCATTATCATTTATGTAGCAATAACCTAAACTATTTTCCCAGCTTCAGTTTTCCTACATTCCAGGCATGCTGCTCCAATTTTCTAAACTGGAATTAGCTACCTGGATGTCCAGCACATTTGTCAGTGACAAAATGTCCAAAACAAAACTACCGCATTCTTTGCATATACCCCAAATCTCTCCTCTTCCTAGGTTCTGCAATCCTACCAAAGTTGGAATTATGGATGCCATCCTCTTGTTCTCGTCACTGACCATAACCAATAGGTTGCCAAATTCTATTCCTTGAATTCCTCCAATATTTTTGAAAACGGAACTTTCTGTCGACTGCTATCCTTCACTCTATATTACCTGGATTCTTGCATCCCCGAACCCAGCCTTGTTTGCTTTTAATCCATCATTCTTACTATTACCATGATTGTTCATCCCACTGGCTTAAAATCCTCCAATGCCTCCTTAAAGTTTTCAGAATAAAATCTAAGCTACGTTAAAATAGCATATAAAACCTTTCAAATTAATGACGCTTCCCACATACTAAATAATGCTAACGTGATCTATTGCAAAGTTTTGAAGGTCCAAACTGCAAAAGTCCTTTAATCGCACATCTCTGGCCAAGATAAAGAGCCTCCGAGTCCCAGCTCGGTCACGGTAAAGGTTACTGTCACTCTGAAGTTCAGAGGAGACCAAATGCTGCCGTCAAGTAACCAACAGAAGAAAACTATGTTTTTCCATGTTCTCAGGTCCCTTCAAAACACTGTGCCCAAATATGAGTTCAGGGATAGTCTTTCGAGGGTCTTGGTGCTAGAGCTCCAGTCAAAGCATGTTTCCTTAATATGCTATAAGGCCTCCTTACTAAAGTGATGTTTCCATTCCATCCACGTGAGCATCTTCAGAAACTAAGCAAATGATACTGGTAACAAAGCTTTGTTTAGCTATCCATTCACTGTGTCCAGCCTCAGGGCCACATGGCCTGGCACAGTAAGGGCCATGGTGATGTTCATCCCAAGTGAAAACAGGAGCATTCCAAACGCTGCGATGCATGGCCATCAATACAAGAAATATATACAAATTTCGGGCTATTTGGAGCTCAAGAAATGTAAACAATAGGAACCTGAGCTATGCCTGTGCATAATGACGATGCACTATTCCCTGCCTGCATCCAAAACAAGCGTGAATTTACTGAGTTTTGTAGTCACATCTTGTTTTTATTACCCCTGCCTTAGGCTATAGAATTATTATACGGAGTGCCCCAAAGGTTGCCCATAAATATTCCAGGCATAGAGAAAATGAGAAACTGTAGTTAAATGTACATTTACAAAATATTTAATACAATATTGTACAAAGAGGTGGCCACGTAGAGAATATTTTGTAAATATTTTTTAACAGTTTGTAATGAATATTTTGTAAATAAAGGTACATTTATTTAGGTACAATTTCCCATTTTCCCTATGTCTGGTGACTTTAGGGGCAACTTTTGGGGGACTCTATATTATCCATAATACCTAAATAATCTTTATTTTCTAAATGGAAACATCATTCCCTCAGAAGAGGGTACCTGGTTTTATAGAAAAGATAATCAGTCATACCAATCCTCAGCGTTAAACATGTCTACTCTCCAGTATAGCTTGAAAAATAATGGAACAGAGGAACACAGAAAATGTGTATGTCTCCATGAAAATTACTGAACTCATTGTTTGCCTTGGGGAAAACAGATCAACTATAATTACATGTGGCAGTTTTGAAACAATAAAGTGTTGTTCCAACTAATCATTTCCTCTTCAAATATTTCAAATGGGTTAGCTATATCAACATGTTTTATTTCAGCATGTTGACAGAAAATGATATTTTTCCTTACTTCCAACATAACAATTACATTAAAATTATCCTTCATTGGAAACAAAATATATTCTAACATGAAAATATAAGTGCAATAAGGCCAAATACGATTTGATGTATATATTCTTACTTTACCAATACGGTTTAAGCAGATTTTTTTTTGAAAAAATAATTTAATACTAGGACTTGTTTTTAGCCAAAATCTTTTAACTCAGGAAAAGCATGTGTCTTGGTATTATCCCTTAGAAATTTGAAACTATGCTTTGTTTTTCATTTTTTATAATTCCATACTAGTTACATATCTTAGTGCAGAGGATTCTGAGTTATCGAAAATATTTAGCATTTTTATTCATCAGAACTGAAAACTAGAAATAATTTTGGTGCTTGTTACTACTTTGGAAATTTTTTAAAGTTTTAGTTTCTGGAATGGTTTAGGCATAGAATGGAAGGAATATCTATTGAGCAGCCACCTAGCATTGGTTCATCTACAGAAAGATAGAACCAGAATATATTTAGGTAGGTTTTTTATATAATTACACCCTTCGATGAGATATTTCAAAACATAAATTATCTAATAATGATTTTTCCATTGCTATAGAAATTTTAGTAGTATTTCATTTATAAAAACTTTGGTCCGGCTAATCTTTAGATAAATTATGCATTGATTTGTCCCTTTCTTTCTTCACATTCTCTGTTGAATTTGTGACTCTGTTTTGTACTTCCCTATATTGCATTATAAATCAGAAAATACAGGTCTGCTCCCACTGAAAGTTCCCTTTCAATGGACTCAATTGCCCAGAGCAGCTGTGGCTTCAGAGGTTTCGCATGAACCTCTGGTCATGGCCTTTACTCACGTGAGCTTTCTACAAATGTAATTACCAGAAAGCACATGCTTCTCAAAACACTAGATAGAAGCCAAAAAATGTGTGGTAAGAAAAAAGAAATGCACTGCTTACTTCACATGAAAACACAATGACGCATCTCATACTTTCAGATGACAGTCATGAAGCTTGATCCTAAGTAGACACACAAACTTGTTTATCACATTAAATAAATCAGTTGTATGGAAAGTCAAACTTATTTGATAGGATAGTGTAATGGTATGCATTCTGTCTCCCAGAAGTCAATGTGGAAGTCCTAATCCATAGTGACTGCATAGGAGACAAGGCTTTTCAGAAGGAAGTAGGGGTTAAATGAGGTCAGTAGGGGTTAAATAAGAGCAGAGCTCTAAATTGACAGGCCTGGCATCCTTTTACACAGAAGAAAAGACTCCAGAGCTTGCACCCAAGTTCTCTCTGTCCCAGCAGAGAGAAGGCCAAGTGGGGCACCATCTGCAAACTAGAAGAGAGGTCTCTCCAGAAACCATCCCTGCTAGCACCTTCTTGGACCTCCAGCTCGAGGAACTGTGAGAAAATAAATGTGCATTGTTGAAGGTATCCGTTTGTAGTCCTTTAATAGCCTGAATAGGCCAATACTCATTCCGCTGGAAAAGAGTGATAATGCTTTCAATCAGCTAGTGCTATCACAAAAGGGCTGGTTTACAATCAGATCTTCTATACCAATTTCAAGAAATAAAATTTTCCCTGTACTGCATGTGCCTTAGTAGTTTTCAAACTTTTTGGCCATGATTCAAGATAATATTAGTGTGTGTACATGTTTATGCATTTAATATGTAGTTTGTTTATAATATTATATGTGTGTATGTGACAGATCAGTACTTTTTCTAACTGTCTAAATGTTCAAGTCTATTTTATTGAAGAACTACATGCTTGTGTACATGTGTATGTTTTTCTTGTGTCTGTTTTTAAATCCAATCAAAAGCCAGTTTATAGTTCAACATTTGAGTAGTTCTCGTTAGCTATCTTATCTAAAACTACCATCTCAAAATCCTTAAAAGTACATAAGCAATTAGAATCTCTCTCACACACACACACACACGAGTCTAACTAAGATCTGGGTGAATCTGTTGGGGTCCTGTTCAAAGCAGGACTTTCCACACAATTTAAATCAGAATATCAAGCAGATTGTGCTGTTGATTTATTTATAATAAAAAGATTTTTGTTTTACGGTGCAACTCAGATATAGACTAATATATGAGGACTGAATAAGTACATTCCCAGTTGGGAAATTTGGTATCCATGAAGAAAAGTGTTGGATAATTTACACCCTTGAAAGTGAGCATAGGTACTTTGGATATGAGTAAAATTTATGATAATTTAAAAAAAATGAAGAAAACTTGTAAAGAGAAATTATTCTTTCTGATTTTATTTCATGTCCTTGATATGTGTGTTTATGAAAAAAATCTGTGCTTGTAGCAATTGAATGTTGACACTGAGGTCCCTTGGCGTACGAACATCAGATAAAAAAGAGAAGGTAAATAAGAAAGACAATGAATACCACAGGTGCAGTTTTACAAATTTGTTGTTCTCTCTAACAATTAACAAAGTTGACCAAGACCCAGAAGCAAAAAAATAGAATTCCCCCAGTTCTACTCTATTGCTGAGACTGTCAACTGTGTAATCAACCCATGAATGGATAATAGACTGTGGTATATGTGTACCATGGAATAACCCTGAGCTATGAAAAAGACAGAAACTACATTGCTTGTATTTACCTGGATGGAATCGAAGCACATTCTTCTTAGTAAAGGACCACAAGAATGGAAAAGCAGGTATCTGATGTACTCAATACTAATATGAAACCAATAGAGAAACAACTGTACACCCATATGTGAGAAAAAACATAAGCATATTCAAATGGAGAGGAGGAGAAAGGGGGGAAAGGGGAAAGTGGGGGAGAGGAGACCAGTGGCCCTCACTGAAGGCGCACAATGTAAGGGTATACAGCACAAACCGGGGTGAAGGGCTCAGCTACAACCTAAACTGTAACTAAGAAGTGGCAACAATATAATCGAATCATTTGTACCCTCATAATAATCTGAAATTTAAAAAAAAACAGAATTTATAATAAAACACTATTGTGTCACTCCTAAACTAATAAAATGTATTTCTGGAAAGGTAAATATACAATCATAATTTCATCTCCAAACAAAATTTCAAAATCAATAAGTAAATTTCAAATTTTCCAAAATTTCATGGGTCAAAATTATTTTTTTTTTTTGTAGAGACAGAGTCTCACTCTATCGCCCTTGTTGGAGTGCTGTGGAGTCACAGCTCACAGCAACCTCCAACTCCTGGGCTTACGTGATTCCCTCTCCTCAGCCTCCCAAGTAGCTGGCACCACAGGTGCCCACCACAGCACCCAGCTAATTTTTGATGCAGTTCGGCCAGGGCTGGGCTTGAACCTGCAGACCTTGGTATATGGGGCTGGTGCCCTACTCGCTGAGCCACAGGCGCGGCCCCATGGGTCAAAATTCTAATGTTCACTTTAAATGAATAGTTGTGCAAAATAGGTGAGCAGACATTTTTAACAGCTAAAATCCAGGGAAGACAGCCATACTGCACCCAACTTTGGACATGTACCCCTCCCCATGTCTTATGGGGGAACATATATAGAGAGATAAAAATGGAAATAATTGAATACAGTAAAAAAGTTAAAAATTATAGAAAGCAGGAACACACCTATGGCGCATCTTAGCAGGGTACTGGTGAAACTTATTAAAGGTAGAGTATCAATGTCTTTATATAATAGTGATCAAGAAAATGCCATGAAGGCTATCTGTAACAGTACAATCAAAATATTTCTGAATGTATATGAATCGTGCCCTATCTTTGCACCAATGTACATAATTATGATTCAATAAAATTATTAAAAAAAAAGAATACAATATAGAAAGCATATAACATATGAAGTTTGTGTTGACCAGCAGTTTATGTTACCAGTAAGGCTTCCAGGCAATAATTGTCTGTCAGTAGTTAAGTGTTGGAGGAGTTAAGTTACAAGTGGATATTCAGTCAGGGCCCATGTTCACAACTCTGGTGTTATTTCGGGGTCAACTGTGTATGTAACACTAAGCCTGGAATCACTGTGATTGCACTGATAATACCAGGTCCATTTCTGAGATCACAGATGGGTAGGTGATAAGCAGTGGCTTCCTTTGTTTTTACAGTTTTTTCTTCAATTGATGCATATCTACTAGATTATAATATTCAGAAAGATGTCTGTTTTCTTGTTCGAAGAACCCCTTCCGCAATTCTCTCTGCTATGTGTATTTTATTCATGTTCGTGTTTCTAAATATCATTGCAGCGAAGTTTCCCGTGAGTGAGGTGGTACTCAGTTCACTATCATGAGCCAGGGGCTAAGTCGTTTGTGTTGGAAATACTGATATTTTATGGCCAGTTGCCTATTGAACCTGCTTCCCCAAAGATCTTCCACACCTAAGTTCCTGTCTTTATGATCACAATAGTGCTTTGTGTATTAGTTCTTAGAAAAAGAGGAGATGGGAATTTATCTCATTCAAAGTATTAAGTGAAAGAAAAGAGTCAGTATGGAGAAGTAGTAGTTAGGCCTTAGGAGAAGGTAAAGCAAGGAGAGATTATGGCACGTGAACATTCTTATCTGATCCATCATGAGACTAATCCTGCTGACTCAATATTTTTATTTTCAGTGACTTTGTGATCTATGCTATCTCTGACCACAAACATATCTTTACTAAATTTACCAGTTGCCACATAATAAATGGCTTTACATTGAGTGCAGTGATAAAGTAATTTCAACAAAAGCTGCAAAAATTACACTAGCTTGATATTTCAGATTTCACTGTCAAGAGATGAAGTAGGTAACAATGATCTTTAATGGAAAAATCAACCTTTACCTGATCCTTTGAGAACATTGTGACGTCTGCTGGCCTAAGAAGTTGGTTATGAAATTTAAGTAGTTTAGAAATTCAACTTTCCTATAATTTATATAATTATTTATATAATTGTAGCTATACAATTCTATTTTAAAACAACAAGCTGAATCTAACCACAGGTGCCTGCGTCTATAAATAAACTTGGAAAAGCACAGTTAACAAGGACATAGCTTTGTAGAAATAAAATTGAATAATTCTGGAGCCAGGGCCCTTTCTTGCCTGGTTTATATAATTTGACATTTAAATTCCTTGTTGTAAAGTGTTTGTAAATCAGAATTAGACTATGACCAGCACTTAGGTGGCTTCACAGGAACTGGTCTTGTCAAAGACTGAATTGTGACCCATGTGTTGAAACCCTAACCGCAGAATCCCAGAATGTGACTTTATATGGAGATAGTACCTTTACAGAAGTGATTAAGTGAGAAAGGAGGGCCTCAGGTTGGGACCTAATTGAATCTTACCAGAAAAGTAAATCTGGACACAGAGACACCAAAGACACGTGAGCATCCAAAAGAAAACAGTCATCTGCAAACCAAGGAGTGAGATTTCAAAGGAAATTAAACCAGTGAACACCTTGATCTTGGACTTCCAGCTTCTAGATCTGTGAGGAAATCACTTTCTGTTTTTAAGCTAGCCACTTTGTGGTATTTGTGATGGCAGCCCTAGCAAACCAATATACTTGAATCCAGAATATGGCCTGAAATTAGTTGCTTTCAGGCAATTAGTTTTGTTTAAAAAAACTGAAGTAAATTCTTTCCAAGTGTTAGCTAGAAAATACCATATCATTATTTCCCTTACTATATTCACAATAGAGGTAAATTCTGTCCTCAAATCCACTACAACTTAGTCTTTACTTAATAAATGAAAACATTATAACCTAATCATTTCTATCCTCATATGAATCTGAAAAAAAGTGAGCTAGGTCAAATAACAGTACTTTTTCTTTAAAATATTAATATATAAGATTATACATCATTAATAACAAATTAATATTTGCTGGCATGGAAAAACATACTAAAGGAAAAATAGATTTTTAAAATTAGTGTTTTAATTTGATCTTATTTTCATTATATATGATAATGAAGAAAAATTTAGAGAATGTCTTATGAATACTAATTTTCTGTGTGGCTAATGAGATTATTATAGCAATTTTGATTTTTTTCTAATAATTATGCAATATTTCTAAAATTTAAAAAGGTAATGCATATTTAGATGTTACATGAAAAAAGTCCAGGTGGTCTCTTCTGAATTAATTTTTTCAAATTGTTGACCAATCTGGTCTGGGTGTTTTTCATTTGGGATTTTTTTTTTTTTCTTTTTTGATTGTTTGGGATTCATTGATGTACAAAGATTTAGGTTACTCTGATTGCATTTGTTAGATAAAGTCCCTCTTATAATTGTGCCCCCAAGAGGTGTGAATACACCGTGACTGCCAATCCCCTTGCTTCTCCCCTCTCCCAGCTCCCTCATTTCCTTACCCCCCAACTTGTGTGAGCTCATCTACTGACCTCATATTAGAATTTATTACATTGGATTCTTGCTTCTCCATTCTTGTAATACTTTACTAAGAAGAATGTGTTCCACCTCCATCCAGGTTAATACAGAAGAGGTAAAGTCTCCCTCTTTTGAGTGGCTGAATAGTATTCCACGGTACATACATACCACAGCTTGTTAATCCATTCCTGGGTTGGTGGGCTTTTAGGTTGTTTCCACAATTTTGTGATTATAAATTGAGCTGCGAAAAACAGTCTATTGCCAAGGTCCTTATGCTAAAAGGATTTTTTTCTTCTTCTGGGTAGATGCCTAGTAATGCAATTGCAGGATCAAATGGAAGTTCTAATTCTGTCTGACGTTACTTGTGAAAAGCAGTTTTTGAAAGGTAGTGTCACATTTGTTAATTCACTCTATAGATAAAGCCAGTTTTAATTTAGCAGAACTTTCCTCCTAAGCAATGAAAGCAGAAAAGCCTCCCTTGGGGTACCTAAAACTGAATAATAAGTGGTTCACAAAGAAGAAGAGTTGACAATACAGTTAAATTTGATAGTCCCAAGGTCCACCTTACTTATCTTAATCCTTATACTGACTAATACATTCATGAAAACAAACTCAAAACTTGCCTTTTCAACAGTAAAATGAAAAGGTAGTAAATATGTTAATTTTGTATTTAATGGTTCCCTATATTCCCAAGTAGATTCTATCAATGTTATACCTTTTCCTTGATTAGTAGACACCCATGATGCAAGATATTTGATTTTTTTTTTAAAGAAATTGGAATTTGAATGAATTACCTTCATTGTCTTGCTCTGTATACTCACTTCTAGGGAAAGAAGGAGAAAAGAAATATCCAACAAGTTAAATAAATCTATTATAAAATATATATTTTCTAATATACTTAAGAATTTATGTATTAAACTAGTCTATCTCTAGCTACAACTTTTTATTTTGTCCCTTAAAAATGACTGCTACATGGAAAAGAAGTACACACAACTATTCTTCATTAGACATATTGGAGATATATAATACGGCGTAATAAATTGTGCTGTATCTTGAGAACTTAATGTGCCATTAAATGCTCATGAAGGAAAGAAAGCAGTTCCCCACTGGGAAAAGTTGACACTGCAGGCTTGCTGGCAATGAAAAAGCAATGGATTAAGATAAACATAGGAAATACCAAGAAAAATCACAAGGTCCCATGAGCCCTTGCAAAGTGGTTGAGAGAGCTTTTGCTATTCTGCAGTACCCTTTGGCTAAATGTATTACTAAAATCCCTGCCTAATAGGGAATTATAATACCACTAAGCTAACATGAGTTGTGGGAAGGGACACGATGGTTGCCCATGCTTAACCTCCTTTATATGCAAACACGCTGACAATTGGAAAGGGACTGGGAAGATGTGGGTAGGCTGTGCAGGTAGATAGTAACTCTCTGGAGAGGCTCTGTGCCGCCCAGGAGTCAGCAGCATCCTGTGTAAGGAACCTCTAAGACACTCACATAACTCACCAGGATGGACTTGCTTGAGTCATTCTTTGTTCTCTGGACACCATCTCAGTTAAAAGGGTGATTTTACTATATTACCACAGTATTTTTTCAAAACAGCATGAAGGAAAAAATATGAAGAAAGAAGCAGAGAACTTCTTTTCAAAAATGTGCTATTAAATGGTTAGAAAAAGCAAAGAGGACAATTATGCAAATCATTATACCTGTCCCTTAGGGTAGTATGTTTAGCATCTGGCCTCTGTCTACTAATATTATATTACAGGAATTATATTTATTGATTAATATGACTATAACACAGTTTGAATACTTTCTCACTTGGAAAATGTATGATCAAATGCTTAGTCAATTTCTAGATAAGTTCCATTCTTATTTTATTATTTTACTAATTTTGCTACAGAAACATTGAAATCACTGAACAACATTATAAATTTTGGAATCAGGCTATGTGTTATTTTGGGCCGCTACTTAAACTCTGTAAGATTCACTTTCTTCTGAGCAAAATCAGTTAAAAATGGTATATTGAAGATTGTTGTGAAAACTTACTGAAGTAAAGTATTTTTAGCATTTAACATAATCCCTGACAGATAATTGTTTAATCCATTCATTCATCAAATTTTTTTTGGAGCCTACTTTTTGGTAGCATTTCTAAGGCACACTGAGATGGCCAGATAAAAATCTCTGCTTTTCTGGACTTCATAATACTACATTATACTACATAAGATGAACTTATGCCATCATGAAAAAAGAAATTAAAAGAGGCAGAAAAGACAAGGCATGTTAAGATAAGATTATGATTTAAATGCAATAATCAGAAAGGGTTTCACAGAGGAAGAGATGTTTGAGTAACAATATGAAGAAGATAAAGCAGTCTTCCATAAATTTAATTTTTATTATCATGAAAGAACATAAAAAATGTATTTTTATTCCATGTATTTTGACTTAGGTCATCTGGAGAAATGGAAAGTTGTATCTCTCCTCCTAAATTTAATATTTAGTTGATTGTGTGAAAAAAATCCAATGTGCATATGTGAATGAAATTCTCCACATGTCCCAATAAGCATGGGCTTTATACTTTATTTTATGGTATGTGTACATGTGTTTGATGAAGAACTCTTCTGACTAAAAAATTCTTCAGTACTTCCTGTATTTACAAGCATTTCATACTAGAAATGCCATAAATTTCCTTATTGACCTATAATTTTTAAGCATTCATTTTGTCTCTGCATCTAAATACCTTTTATTCATTCATTTCCCAAAAAAAAAAATTAGACATAAAATTAAATATAGGAATAGGTGATATATTAGAGAAGTAACCTAGAAGAGGTTGAAACATCAGAAAAATATTTGTGACAGTAAAAATGTGTTTTTAATGTGTTGTCCATGGTGTCAGAGAGAACACTTCTGGGGTCCACAAACTTAATGAAATCTAAGTCATCAACAATTAATGTGGAATGAAAATTAGCTTTGCTCAGTGGCACATGCCTATAATCCCAGGAAGTTGTGAGACTGAGGCAGGCAGGTCAGAATTGTGTGAGACCAGACTGAGAGCGAGAACAAGAGAGACTGAAAGAAAGAGAGAGGGGAAGGAATATAAAAGAAGAAAAAAATAGGAAAGGAAGAAAGGAAGCAAGGGACGGAGGGAAGGAATTAAGGAGTAAAGGAAGGAAGGAAAAATAAAGAAGAAAAGAAAGAAAAAAAAAGAAAGAAATTAATTAAAAAACAAACAGGCCAAGTGCAGTGGTTCACACCTGTAAACCCAGCACTTGGGCACTTGGGAGTCAAGGCAGGTCAATTCTGAGCTCACAAGTTCCAGGCCAGCCTGAGCCACAAGTTCCAGGCCACAAGTTCCAGGCCAGCCTGAGCCAGAGTGAGACCCTGTCTCTAAAAAACTCCCCAGGCAATTGAAGCAGTATCAAAAATACACTACTGGGACCTGATCAAACTAAAAAGCTTCTGTACAGCCAAGAACACAGTAAGTATAGCAAGCAGACAGCCCTCAGAATGGGAGAAAATATTTGCAGGTTATTAAACCTGACAAAGGTTTAATAACCAGAATCCACAGAGAACTCAAACATATTAGCAAGAAGTGCTAATATGATCCCATATCAGGATGGGCAAAGGACTTGAAGAGAAACTTCTCTAAAAAAGACAGGCGTATGGCCTACAGACACATGAAAAAATGTTCACCATTCTTAATCATCAGAGAAATGCAAATCAAAACTACTTTGAGATATCACCTAACTCCAGTAAGATTAGCCCACATGACAAAATCCCCAAACCAGAGATGCTGGCGTGGATGTGGAGAAAAGGGAACACTTCTACACTGCTGGTGGGAATGCACACTAATACGTTCCTTTTGGAAGGATGTTTGGAAAGTACTTAAAGATCTAAAAATAGACCTACCATTTGATCCTATAATTCCTTTACTAAGTATATAGTGAAAAGACCAAAACTCACACTATAACAAAGACATCTGTACCAGAATGTTTATTGAAGCCCAAATCATAATTGCTAAGTCATGGAAGAAGCCCAAGTGCCCATCGATCCAAGAATGGATTAAAAAAATTGTGCTACATGTATACCATGGAATACTATGCAGCCTTAAAGAAAGATGGAGATTTTACCTCTTTCATGTTTACATGGATAGAGCTGGAACATATTCTTCTTAGCAAAGTATCTCAAAAATGGAAGAAAAAGTATCCAATGTACTCAACCCTACTATGAAACTAATTTATAGTTTTCATATGAAGGCTATAACCTTCATGAAGCTATAACCTTATATGAAGGCTATAGCCCAAGAATATGAGGAAAGGGGCAAGGGAGTGGGGTGGAGGGAGGGTAATTGGTGGGGCCACACCTATGGTGTATCTTAGAAGGGTACAGGTGAAACTTACTAAATGCAGAATACAAATGTCTTCATGCAATAATGAAGAAAATGCCCTGAGGGCTATGTTAAACAGTTTGATGAAAACATTTCTGATTGTATATGAAACCAGCACATTGTATCCCTTGATTGCACTAATGTATGCAGCTATGATTTAATAATTAAAAAATAAATAAATAAATAAATAAAAATAGAAATAAAAAATAGCTGGACGTTGTGGTGGGCACCTGTAATCCCAGCTCCTTGGGAGGCTGAGGCAAGAGAATCACCAAAGCCCAGGAGTTTGATGTTGCTGTGAGCTGTGATGCCACAGCACTTCACCAAGGGTGACCAAGTGAGACTCTGTCTCAAAGAAAAAAAAAAAGCACATCTGTGTCCATTGTCTGTGTGCTAACTCAGAAAAAAATCATCCTGAAAATATCTGGATGGTCAAACTTTAAAAAGTAGGAGATTAATGACACATTTTTTTTTTCGAGATTCCTAAACTCCTAAAAGAGTAGGAGCTTTTCTTATTATGATATCCTTGGTAAACTTGCGATCTTAAACACTAACTGAAAGTTAAAGCACAGAAATTATTGCACAAAAACTATTTTTACCAACTTGATATGTAGTATATTCTGGAGACTTTCACACACTTCATACAGAAACAAGTGTTTTCTGATTCTTTCCAGGAATTAATGCGGTTTGCCGTCATCACTTCATCACTCCGGAGATGAAAGAATAACAATATGCATTTCTAAGTCATAATCCGAGAGGGTAACAGACTCACATGCAAGTATTTTTAGGCTCCCTATACCTTTTTTTCTTTCAAAAACAGAAATTCTAAATCTCTGTACGCATATGTATATGTCAAACTCATAGAACGATTGTAGAGCTTAATATTTTATTCAAAGAGTCTGTATTTTTCCTCACAGAAGGTAACAAAATTTGAAGAGAAAATAAAAATAACATAGTAACGGTCCCAATGGTCCAAAGTCCCGAGTGACCTGAGTTCTGAGCTCACAGGCTTCAGACTCCGCACGTGCCCCTCCTCTGTGATAAGCCTCCACATTTTTCACATTCAGAGTCATGAATCTCCGTCAGTTGGTGCCTGATTATGTTTTTGGTGCTTTCCACTCCCTGTAGTCACAATCTGAATCTGTTAGTGGTCGCAGCACTCTGACAATTGTTTTCAGAGGAGAAAGATGCACCACTTGATTGTGGGGAGAGTGGGGGTGTTGCTGTGCTCCTTTTTAACAGCACACATACATACACAATACTGCCTCTTGAATCCTTTCAATGTGGAGAAAACACGTTTTTATTTACATACAAAAGTTAATGGACTTAAAGAATATGATTGACCCACCAACAGCCAAAGGTAGAAATTTTTCTTTATTTTAAAGATAGGAAAATTGAACTCCCACTTATGTCTACCGGTGGCTAGAATCAAGTGATAAATCTAGTGTGAGTTTATAAAAGGTCAATTCCACAAATAACTCTCCTGTATTGACTTCCTGTTCTTTGAAATGAAATCATGATGTACTTTGGGAAATTTATCTCAAAATTAAAAAAAAAAACACAAAATATACTTATAACATTAAGGTTGGACAAATAAAAGTAACTATTATTCCATTTGAATTAATTTGAATTTTAGATTGTAATGTAAGGTTGTCCTCAACATTTATGGACTCTAGCCAGTCAGATCTTGTAGGCATGATGGGAAGACCAGAGATGCAGCTCACAGAATACGTAGGAATCAGAAGTTGCTCAGGCAGTGGAGAGCACAGTGGAGGACGGAGGTTATCAGTAACGGGGAGTTGGGGCCTCCATTCCTCACCCCTTCCTTACTATCCCTTGCCCCCTTTCTCAGCCTAAGCAGGTTTTTTTTTTTTTTTTTTTTTTGAGACAGAACCTCAAGCTGTCACCCTGGATAGAGTGCTGTGGCATCACAGCTCACATCAACCTCCAATTCCTGGACTCAAGCGAGTCTCTTGCCTCCGCCTCCCAAGTAGCTGGGACTACAGGTGCCCGCCACAACGCCCGGCCATTTTTTAGCTGCAGCCGTCATTGTTGTTTGGCGGGCTCGGGCTGGATTCGAACCCGTCAGCTCAGGAGTACGTGGCTGGCGCCTTAGCCCGTTGAGCCACAGGTGCTGAGCCCCTAAGCAGGTTTTGAACTCCTTGGCTCAAGCAATTCTTACCTCAGCCTCCCAAGTAGCTGGGATTACAGGTGTGCTCACTGTGCCTGGCTCTTTTTTAGTTTCTCATGGTGGATGCTGAAGCCATGAATTTAAGACCTTTCTTTTTTCAGTAAAGATGTTTATTGTTGTAAATATTACCCCAATTACTGCATTTCTGTATCACCACAATTCAGTATGTTGTTGTTGAGAAGTCCAGCTTCTCATTAAAAATCTGTGTATAACTTCAGGTCTAAGTGTGGGCAATTACAAAAGCTTTACCTGGTAGGCTTTGGGAAAAGACTCTCTCCATATTACGCTTGGTGCGCTTTTGGCCTACTTAGTATAAATACCTCCCTTCCCAGGTCTCTTTAACTGAGCCCTTGGCTGAAGTCTTCATGGCATCTCCAGAGGTTTTAATGGGGAAAGTTTAAAGACACTTTTCTCCACTCTGACATAATACCCAGTATTTTTCAACTTCTAATCTTCCCTTCTATTCCCCATTCCCAGTTTGTAAAACTGCTGGGGCTTTTTTTTATAGATGCTTCCTCAACAATAAAAGAACCCCCATGTCTGTGCTGATCTATTAATATTTTACCCGCTATTGGTGTGCCATTCTATGGGAAAATTGAAACAGGGAAACCAACACTTCCTCCAGTTTAAGGCTCTTGCTTGCACTATCACAGGATGAGATTAAAGACTTACCCCTTTCATCTATGGCTTGGTGTTTTAATTAGCTATGACAACATCCAACAGCTTAACACTCTCCCAGCTCAGCTGAGCTCCTGACAGTTGTGCTTTTATTAAAAATCAGTTCCAAATACTTCCTGGCTTCCCTTTTGATGTGCTCTATAATTCATGGTCCTTTCATAAATACTTTCTTTGGTTTTTGTTATTTGAAAAGTACATAATTATCTTTCTTTTATTGACTTCCAACTTAAGTGCATTTTAACCTGGAAAACATTTTATATCAATTGAATTATTTTAAATGTATTGAAGTTTCTTTTATGGTTCAGAATATCACCTATGTTAGTAATTGTTCCAAGAATACTTGAAAAATTGTCTATTCTGGTGTTGTTGGATGAAATATTCTAAAGGTGCCAATTTAGTTGTGTGAATAGTGCTATTCAAGCCTACTGTACCCTTGTTAGTGGTGTGTTTATTTGTTTAATTAATTAATGAGACAGAATAGTGACGCTCCTATTGCAAAGAAGACTACCATGTTTATACCTCATTATACTTACCCTTGAGGTTCTATGTATTTTGGCTTTTGTTACAAACCCCAAACAAATATTATTTTTGCTTAAGACATAAGTTTTATCTTTTAAAGAAATATAAACTTTTTAAAAAGTCTTATAATTTACCCATATGACTTACCCTTTAATATTTGTCTCAGTAAAGTTAGAGGGAAATGAACTCTTTCAAATTTTCTATATGCAAAAGCATTTTTAATTCATATTCTTTTTTCTTTCTTTCTTTCTTTTTTTTTAAGAGAGTCTCACTTTGTCACTTTTGGTAAAGTGCCATGGCATCACAGCTTCACAGCAACATCCAGCTCTTGGGCTTAGGCGATTCTCTTGCCTCAGTCTCCCGAGTAGCTGGGACCACAGGCACCTGCCACAATGCTTGGCTATTTCATTTTGTTGTTGCAGTTTGGCTGGGGCCAGGTTTGAACCTGCCACCCTTGAATATGGGGCCAGTGCCCTATTCACTGAGCTACAGGCGCTACCCTATCTTCATTTTTGATATATATTTTGAGTGGGCATTCTAAGTTAATTATCTTTCAAATACTTTAAAGTTGTTTCTCTATTATCTTTTGCTTTTTATGTTTTCTACAGGGAAATCAGCTGTAATCCTCATTTTTGTTTCTCTGTATAGAATGTGTTTTCTCTATGATTTTAATATTTTCTTCTTAAACTCTGGATTAGAAAAAATAATTTTAATGTGTTTCTATGTTGTTTCCCCATGTTTATTGTGTTTGGAATTTGTTGAGCTTTGGATCTATAGCATTATAGCTTTTATCAAATGTAGAGAATTCATGACAAACATTTTATTAATTTTTTGTTCTCTCTCCTAATTTACATTTATTAGACCTTTTGAAGGTTCTCACATTGCACTGAGAGACTTTTTAAAATTTCCTTTAGTACCCAGCATTTCTCTTTTGACAATTTCTGTTACTATAGAATTGAGTTCACTATGTCTAATATTTTCCCTTGGCTAGTTTGCTCCTAGCCCCATGTAGCATATTGCTCATCTCAGATATTGTAGTTATTATATCTAGAAAATTGCTGTGGTCTTCTTTTTATAACTTCTTTGTATCTCCTTCATTTTCAGATGTATGGAATACCGTTATAATGATGCATTTATAACTTCCTTACCTTATATCCTAACACCTATGCTATCTCTTAGTTTAAACTGATTGATTTTTCTCCTCATTATAAATCGTATTTCCTTGCCAATTTTTACGCTTGATTAACCTCACTGAGGTAATCAACATTGTGAATTTTACCTTGTTGAGTGCTGGATATTTCTGAATTCTTATTAAAATTCTTCACCTTTGTTTTGAAATCCAGTTACATGACTTGAAATGGACTAATCTGTTTTTTTGTCTCACTTTTATTATTTTTTAGCCTAGTCCAAAGCACTGCTCAGTATGTGGCTAATTATTTCCCAGGAAGGCAGACTTTCCTGAGTACTCTGTCCAACGTTTTGCTAATGTTGTTAGTCTGGCTGGTGGGAGAGGCTCTGTTCCTGGCCCCGTGTGCGTGCCTGATGATTATTCTATAATTTTTGGAGCTATCTTCTTCCCTGGCCTTGTGTAATTTCCTCATGCATATTTAATGATTAGTACTCTGTTGAACTGTGCAGATCTCTAGGATCTCTCTCTTTTTTTCTCTGATTAGTCTCTGTTTTTCAGTGCACTTCCTATGAATTTTGGTCTTTTTTTTTTTAATGTCTGGATTCCCAGCTTCACCTCCTTATCTCAGAGGATCCACCAGCTTCCTTCTGGGATTTCCCCTCCTGTGCTGTCACCAGGGGTCTCTCTCAAGGTAGCGAGCTGGAATAGTCATGGCACTCCCTGGCTTTCCCCACATCTCTAAGGAATCATTATTCATTACTACCAGATGTCTAGTATATTTAATACTGGATTTTTTTTTTGAGACATAGTCTCACTTTGTCACACTTGGGAGAGTGCTGTGCTATCATAGCTAATAGCAACCTCAAACTCCTGGGCTAAAGTGATTGTCTTGCCTCAGCCTCTCCAGTAGCTGGACTACAGGCACCTGACACAATGCTTGGATATTTTTCAGAGATAGAATCTCACTGTGGCTCAGGCTGGTCTCAAACCTATGAGCTCAAGCAATCTACATCCCATAAGGTGGCTCATGCCTGGAATCTCAGCCTCCCAAGTGCATGAGCCACCATGCCCGGCCTCAAAACCCTGTCATTTTATATATAATTTTCTATTGTTTAGTTGTTCCAGGCAGAGAGTAAATTCTGTCCTTTTTTATTACATCTCAGAGGAAAGCAGAATTCTCACTCAAATTGTTTTAACATCTAAAATTTACAAGGATATAACACAAAACCACTTAGTAAGTCATTTCAAATTCTTGTTCTGAATTAAGTGCGCTTTTAACCATGTTATAAAATTCACCTAATGTACATTTGTGTGTATATACAAAGGTCTGACATTAAATTTATAAACTCATCTTAGAAAAAGTGCTACCTAAGGCATTGCTGAATATTACTCTGGTCAACATCTAAGTACTTCCCTTAGAAAAACTATGCACTGATGCCAGTGCCTCGTCCACCCTGCAAAGAAATTTTAGAATGCCATCAGAGCTGTAATCATGTGACATATAACAACAATAATGAACACCACTCAGCAAGACCACACCACACATTAATATGAATACAGTTGTGGCACATTGATATAACAAGGTCATGAAACCTTACAGAATTGTTTATATGGTGCTACCAAACTTAGTGCATGGTGGCAAGTACATGAACTTTATTGTTATATCTCGTCAAACAACTGCTCTGATGATCATTCCAGATAAAGAGGTCCAGAATTGCTTTGAAGGGTGGACTAGGCAATAGCTTGGCACATAGCTTCCCAAGGGGAGTATTTCAAAGGTGCCCCTAGTGATATTCAGCTATAGGTATATAGCACTTTTTCTAGGATGAGTCCGACCTTGTATATGTATGCGTGTATGCACACACACTCATATATATATACATCTAAATCTTAGCTATGTATTTCTTCTGTTGTTATTTATACATTTATACAAAGCTTTAGAAGTAGGAAAGAAAAAAAATGGTAGTTAATTTTAGGCAAGGATATTGGTGCTAAGTCAGAGGACAGATTTCTTTTTTAAAGAAAAACAAATAGAAAGGAAGATTCACTTAGAAAGTGTATTAATAGTATCTATCTGGAATAGATTGGATTAAAACTGCTGTGCAGTTGAGAAAGCATTTTGACACTGGACAAATACTGTTTCTAAATTGCTAGGTCACTACAAGACTGGAAAAGAAAAGCATCCAAAGAAGCCAAGATGTTCTATAACTGAATTATTTTTTAGAATAAATGCTATTCTACATTTTAAGATATATAGTATTTCAGGAGAGTGTTTGAAAAAACATTGGAGAGTCATTTACACACTATTTGGGCTGTTTTTACTGGTTAATCCATGAGAAAACAATTTTAAGATAGCAAGTATTAAAAGTTAAGTTATCAAGGACTTAAAAGTTAAGTTATCACACATTTTAAGAAAGGAAAAAACTGTATAAAAACTGTAATACTTAGTGTACATCAATAGCAAAAGATGAATACAAATCATGTTTGAGCATCTTTTATAATTTCTGAAATCAAACATGACTTGGTTATTTTCCTTTCTTAAAATGTGTATGTATATATATTTTGCATCCTCTGTATTATGACTAGAACAGTATCAAATGGCTAGTCCCTACTGTGGTAATGCTGGAAATAAGAGTATTTACACTTCTTGGGCTCTGTTTTAGAGTTAAGTAAGGGAAAAGTTAGTTGGGAAATGTTTTCTGGTCAGCCAAACCAAAGTGCCTGCCATGGCTATAATTTAAATACAGTATTTACATATGTAGGTCCTGTACTAGCCACTATTTAATATGCCGGGAGCAATCTGAGGTGGAAAGCAGTACCCAGATTTCACAAATGCATGTCGAAGTTTAACAAATTTTTGATATTTTCACAAAGTTGCACAAACCTTAAGTCAGTGGTTCTCTACCTTCCTGATGCTGCAACCCTTTAAAATAGTTCCTCATGTTGTGGTGACCCCCAATCATAAAATTATTTTCATTGCTACTTCATAACTGTAATTTTGCTACTGTTATGAATTGTCATGTAAATATCTGATATGCAGGGGACCCCCAAAGGGGTCATGACCCACAGGTTGAGAACTGCTGCCTTAAGTGTACCCTAAGAACACAGATGAAGAAGCTCTTCATCTAATCTCTAATGCTAAAACACTGTTTCGAACTTTCACTCTATTTTGAACTTTAGCCATATGTATAAACAATTTTTCTATTCGAAAGAATTTTTATATGCACATACCAGCTGAAATTCAGTGAGATTTTAAAGTATATTTTTTTCAATGTAGTAACACAAATTCAAGTAAGCTTAGGATCGAAACAAAATAAATATGAAAATTTCAGCAACACTAACAAAAAAAATTCAGACCCTCCTCTATATGGTGTTCGTGAGAACTTCATTCTCTGACCTTGAGCTATAGCAATAATTATGCTTTCTACAGGGTTTTCTGCTCTCCTTCATGATTATATCTTAGCCACATTCCAGTCAAACTATCTCACCTTATCTAATTATTGCAAGTCCTTCATAAGAATATTTGTTGGCTCTTTTAGTTTTCTTGCAAACCTAATTTGCTTACACACTCAAAGTTGCACATTTAATGAATGTGTCAATACTGCCAAATCAAGTATTTCTTCTTTGTTCATACAACAGCTGCCATCATTTAGAATGTCCCTGGTGTCCAACCCAGGAGAGATGCAATTTAATGATTTTTGGATTTGATAACATTTGAACAAAAGCCACTTCTTATGCACACTCTAAACTCAAGGAGTAAGTCAATTTGACATGGCTAATATATTCTTTAGATAACGATGAGAATAAGTAAACTATGAATCCCACATAACATGATCTTGTGAGAATTGGAAATATGGTTTAAACAATCAGACATATCTTGCTTGCTGTTCTTTTCCTCTAGGCTGATCAATATAGAGAGAGACATTAGACTCTTTTGATGTAGACAGGTTAATAATGTTCACAGCCTATGAGAGATTGATTTGGAGCTAATATTTTTTAAATTATATTAACATCTCACATTTCTAAGTGGTCTAAACATTAAGTAATACAATTAAAACAATTTTGGAATTGCATAATGGTGATACACTTTTAACATTATCAAGCACATGAAAGTTCCTGACTGATATATAAAACCCAACTTAATCTGCTCTTATAAAATTGGTGTCTAGATTTTCCTTTCATTTCTCTCCGGGCCTCATTACATACCCAATACATGGATTTTGGCAATGTTCATTTCATTTTATTTCATTCTTTACATATTTGGACAGATCTCTTACTCTTTCCTTCATGCATTATAAACAGTTATTTGACATATGTGCCAGTTATTATGCCATGATTTATGTATAGAAAAATGAATGCAATTAAATAGGAAAAGTCATACAATGGCAGAGATGAGGTTACATTCAGTTAAATGTTATGGGTGAAATCATAGACATTTGCATAGGTACCAATGGAACGTAAGAAAAGTACTTAAATATTTTTGGAGGATGAGATACCATGAACAAGATGTTTGATCTGTGGATTATACTTCAGGAAGATGAAAACAAAGTATTTCCAAATTAAAAGTAATTACATTATGGTAGTGTTGCTGAAATCAATCTCTCTCTCTCTCTCTCTCCCCCTCTTTGCTGAGTTCTTCATCTGCGAGACTCAAAGAATAAATCCATGGAACACTGCAAGTAAGCTAAAGGACAGATTTTTATTTATAGATAAGGGGAGAAAAAAGACAAAGCCTTTAGCAAAACATGTGGGCCTTCTGTCTAAGGATGTATATACCGCTTTTCCTACCCTCTGATCTGGGGGATTTAGGGAGATTGAGGGAAGAAGTTAATTTCAAAACTGCCCTTGTGTAGGAATGTGGTCTGTGTTCGGTGTATGTTCCCTGCTTCTGGAATGGTGGCTTCGGTGAGATACTTGGACCTGTTTGGGCCCAGAGACTGTGGTTCAACTTGCTTAGGCCTAGAAAATGGAGTTCATGTCTAGCCTTCAGAAGGGAACCTGTATTTGGGATATAAAGTGTAAAACTGCCTGAGTTTTGGAGGACAACAAAAATATAATATATCCTTGATGACAGACAAACATCCATAGATCTTTGTGTATTTATAAATATGTTAATAGAATTATAATATAAATTTTTACCACTAAGAATCTTTTTCTTTGCAAAAACTGATACACTCATTGGAAAGTTTCACAAATAATTTTTATATTTCAAACATCTATTATTTATATGGTAAATTTCTTAATGTTCTTTATATTGACCTAAATTGCTTCTAAGAAGCTTTGTTTTTATTTAACATTAATGCCAACATATGCAATAGACATAATTTTGAAGATGCTATTGAACACAGAAACTAAGTTTTTATCTTACTGTGAGGCATCACTACATTTGCCTGAGATAATCACCATGCTGACAGCACTATGCTTCAGCCACAATGGCTACCTTTTTCGTTTTATTGACACATCAAGCTAAATCCTAATGTTGCCCTTACTGTTCCTGTGTCTTTAATGTTTAGCACCATAATTTCGCATGTTCTACTTTTTAACATTCAGATCTTGTCCAATCATATGTAGACTTGGAATTTCCCAATTATATTCTGTTACTTATTGATGTTTGATTATCTTCATTGCACATCACTAGCTCATATTAATTAATTAGCCTTCACACATGAGTTTAGTTTTCTCTCTCTCTCTAACAACTAGAACTCAGGAATCATGAAACAATGGCTGCTTTATTTACTAGTATGACTGCCTCAAGTAGAATAGGACCTACACCCTAACTCAACTCTTTTCCCAGGTCCTATTCTCCTTCCTTTCTGAGAAAAATTGCCATTTATCCTTCCTGCTTGCTGGCACCAGTGGGGCAAGGATCTGCAAGAGACCCAGCAGGGAAAACTTGTGTCATGTTTTCATCCCTATGATTTTTCAACACCAGAGCAACCAAAGCCCTAAAGCACACAAAATGGAGCGATTCTATATAGAAATGATCTTCGATTAGCTATGAACCTCCAAGGCAGAGTCAGTTGTGCATGGATTTGTCATGAAAATGGCCTCATTTATGTAAAAAGAATAACTCTATTGCCTGAGTCCTTTTCCTGAGACTGAGAGAATTTTAGAAGACCCAAGTGCCAAGAGTATCTGTTTCTGTCTAGTAGGCAGCTGGAAGAGCAACTGCATTTTCTTCCAGCAAACATGATCCCTTTTAGTAACTCTGTCTCAGGGCCCGAGTAGCATGGATGGTTAACAGGGGTACACTATAGCCATTAGTTTCTCTATTAAACAGAGAGGGAGCATTCAATTATAACAAAGTAAGAACAGTTCTAAAGAACTAGAACTAATGAACAAAACAGAACAAGACAGAAAATGAATAAAAATGAATAAAATAAACATTGATAATAATAAGGGTATTTAACAGATGTCAGTGTAGCTCACAGAAACTTGCTAAGGATAAAGAGCATGGCACCACAGGAAACAGTGACATGTGTGAACTAAAGGAATGAATCATACCTCAGATTTATGTTTACAGACTGCAAAATCAAGTGCAGGGAATATTGCAAAGCAGTGGAGGAGAAGTATAAACACTTGTAAGTCACAAATAGTAAGTGAGGAAAGGAAAGAGATCAGATCTAGATGATCTAACATTCAAGTAGTAGAAGCTGCAAAGAGGAAAATATCACATGGAGAAAGAAAGACTATAACCAAATGTTTCATTTTTGAGATGAAGAAAGACCCAAGTGCATATATTGAAAGGTGATGAGGGGAAACTGGGTAGGTAGATAGATAGGCAGAGAGGTAGACAAAGTAAATAGATGAGAAAGAGTATCTTTCATAAAAATACACTTTATTTGGTACTATTAAATACGTAATACTCTCACAGAAATGGATGCAAATAATAACATTAATAAACTCAAAATTTCTGAGTATGTGTGGAAAAGAGACAAAGTCAAAGAGAGCAGAAAATGTTAAAAGAGAGATATTGAAAGTCATATTCTCTGACTGTAATCAAATAAACTTAGAAAGACATAGTAAAAATTTACCCTTTAAAATATCAACTATGGAGATATTTAAAAATACATATGGAAGCTAAAATTTGAATGAAAGTAGAAATTTAAATAGAAATTATGAAATCCTGGAAAGAATCTACATTTTTGATAATGGGAGAGACTCTTCTTTTTAAACAAGTGGTATCTTTACTAGATAGATGTTCACCTATAAATAAATAGTAGTCATAAAATTTGTTATGTACAATTATGTGTCACAAAAATCACAGATGTTTACATGTGATGTGCCTTAGGCAATCACTAACCAAAAGTCACACCGAGACTGTTTAATTAGCACCTGCTGAAGATCTAGTGGCTGACAATGCATTTGTACCCTAGTGTGATATTGGTGATAGAGCTTGGCCACGACCTATGAGACCACTAATTCCATGGCCACCTCCATCTCTGCTTTATAAGCTCTGTCAAGAAATTTTTGTTGAGAGACAAATCATGTGAGTAAAGCATCACCATTAATTCTCCAGGGACCTGCTTGCTCATTGTTGTTTAATATGTGCTAATAGATAAATGGGTTAATGTGTTAGTTTCATCTTAATATATTTGCATTTTAATGAGAAGCTTACTTTTTACTTGTATTTTATACTTACTTGAAATAAATATAAGAAAAAAGCACTTCAGAAACCACTATTTATATTTCTTGTAAACAGACCTTTAGAAAACTTCAAATTAGGGTTAATGGCAAAGACTGAATCTGCCTATTTGCTAAAATCTATTTCACTGAAGCACTCCAAAAGCTAAAGTGGTAGAATGTTAAAGAAGCTGAAAAATCATATGATGAATGCAATTACAAATATACAAGCTATCTGTGATGCAAATTATGTGATGTGAATTTGAAATTGAGGAAAATATTGAGCAATTGTAAAAATTGTGGTTTAGGTGCCCAAATCCTTCATTGATAACAGTCCCTTATGCTTGGGCTACTCTATATTGTTTCAGAGGCAGAGAATGGAACATGGTGAAGGACAAAAGAGAAAATGAGTCACTAAGGAAGCTGACACCTCATTAGATTTTAAAAATGCAGTCTGTTTTTCCATGAGTATCATTAAAGCCCTGAGAAGACTAAAAGGTCCTATCAAATGCCATGCAATGGAAGCAAGCAAAATAGCCCAACTATTTCAAAAATGTATGTCCTACTGAAGCTGACTAAAAAATTAAACAACTTAGTATGCCACTTGATTTTTTTTAAAGAGATGATCCTCTTGTATACTTCAATGTTTTGATCCACTTAATGTCATGAAAACATTGCAAGTAAAACTGTTTCAACTCATACAACTGATAATTTGAAGATGAGTCTAGCAAACCTCTATTACTCACCTACTGCACATGAGTCTAGCAAGCCTCTATTACTCACCTACTGTGTGCAGAGCATTATACGAGGTAAACTAGGAAATACACATAAAAAAACACACAAAGGGAAACTGTTCCTATTTACAAGGTATTTAATGTGAGCTAAGGAATTAAATTGTATATAAATGACATAGCCAGAAAATGTATACAAATATAAGAAAGTGAAAAATGCTGAACATAAATGTAATTCAAAAACAGAAAATAAAAGCAAAGAAAGCAATTAGGACAGCAGCAAGAGACCTGGAATGAAGCAATTAAAGGAAAATCAGAATTCAAATTAATTAATCTTCTCTATATTTGGTAGGTGACCCTGGTCAAGCTATGCATCTTTCAACCCCAGTCATTCACAAATTAAGAGCAAATAATAAAGTCTATCTCAACAGTCTGATGTAGGATTGAATTTGATGATGGATATGAATGTGCTTTAACAATTGTTAAGTTACTAAGAAAGTTTGATCAAAGAGTCATTTTAGTCTGGAGTGGATATTGTTGCTCTACTCACAAAGGTAGTTTGGCATCATCTCTTTCTGCAACTTCACTTTATAGATGATTAAATTATGGCTCACAAAAGTTGCAAAAGGTTTCAGATTCTTTTAATTAATTAATTAATTAATTTTTTGGAGACAAAGCCTCAAGCTATTGCCCTGGGTACAGTGAGTGGCATTATAGCTCACAGCAACCTCCAACTCCTGGGCTTAAGTGATTCTCTTGTCTCAGCCTCCCAAGTAGCTGGGACTACAGGCACCCGCCACAGAACCTCGCTATTTTTTGTTGCAGTTTGGCTGGGGCTAGGTTTGAACCTGCTACCCTCAGTATATGGGGCTTGTGCCCTACTCACTGAGCCACAGGCACCGCCATCTTTTTTAAAAAATATAAGCTTCTGACATACAGTAATAAGTAAACACATATATCTATATTATTTCTCAAATATATTTGGCATGTTTTTACAGATCAACTTTTCACTCACTCCTTTCTGAATTTAGATACAGAGATGAATAATTCATAGTCCTGCCCCTAAATAAAAAATTCAAGAGGGAAGACACCTATTAATAACCCCCATACTAATAAGTCTACTTTGTGGTCATAGAGATGTGATATGAAGGATCATTTATTTTAGAAATATGCACTACCCTATGTCCAAATACAGTCTAAGTGTAGATACACATTCTCCTGTTCAGTTAAATAAAAATCTTTTTCTCTATATTGAAGCTAGAAATTTTTATTGCCACTAAGATCATATCTGTCTATTTTGTCTTTCATAACTTACTTAATGGCAGAAATCACTTAGAGAAAATCTCATTATGGAAAAATGATGTTTATAATTTTCTTCTAATTTTCTGATCATATTTGCTTAAAAGATCACACTTGTCTACTGTTATTAATAAGAAATAAGCTTTAATAGTCATAGATTAGATTGCTTATAATTATATTACTTGGAAAACTTGCCAAGTCCGTGTGAAAGATGGTTTTCATATCTAGTTAATCACATAAATTTTACTTTAGCCAAAGGTTACAAGTCCTATTAATTCCATCTAATATGCCAGGAATTCTCTAAAGACTATAGATAGGTTGCTACAACTTTTGTTTTTTCAGGGTATTTAACAGATTTTAGTATGAGATGTTACATATTTAATTCACTAATGAACAGGTCTTAAGTCTGTACTAAAAGCAATGGATTTATATGCTGAGTTTGTAGTGCAGAAAATTGCAACTATGAAACTAATCTCTTATTGGTTAATATAAAATTGTCAACCTTGTACTATCAATTAGTTAGCCATGAAAATAGTCAAATGCCTATATATTTAAGATCTAAAGTACTGAACTAATTTAAAAGAAATGATGGGCAATATTAAAGGAAAATGACCAGTGTACCTGGAAGAAATATACCATATTGTCTCACATAAATGCAGTGCTTCATTTTGCTTTTTTTGTCTAAAAATACTTTTTGGATGTAATTATAGAAAATGGTAGAAAGAAGTACTGCTTTTCACTAATAAACTTCTGTATTATTTTTCTTATGAATAATCTAATTTTTAAAGTCATAATTAATGGCATGGGAGTATGATTGAGCATCTTAAAAAGTATCATTTCGCTGAAACGTTTAAGAGTGATGTATTATTGCAAGCACATTTGGGAGTCCTTAAGGGAAGAGTCATATCTAGATGTGCTTGCACTGTTAGCAATAATGATTTAATAAGCTTAAAACCAATATTCAATTATTAGGTGTAAGTAGGTTAGGAATTGAATTAAGAAAATGATTGCAGATGATCGGCAAAAGAAGACAAACAGGAGAGAAACGGATCAGAGGAACCCTAAGCCTGGTGCAAAATGCAGTAATGAAGACCTTGCCCCCTTAAAACTTAAGAAACTGTGTTGCTAAAACGTCGCTCCTCCCGCAGCGGGACTTCACTGCAGAGGTCACTGAGAAGGCAAGGCTCACGTGAGTGGGGCTGCCCTTTTAGGATGAATGAGTCTTTTAGGGAATTAGGGAATACAGAATTTTTTATTTTATTATCAATTTTTTATAGACTGAGTCTCAAGCTGTCTCCCTGGGTAGAATGCCAGGACGTCAGCTCACAGCAACCTCCAACTCAAGCTCCAGCAATCCTCTTGCCTCAGTTTTTCCATTTTTAGTAGAGACGGGGGTCTCACTTTTTTGCTGAGGCTGGTCTTGAACTTGTGAGCTCATATCCTACTGCCTCGGCCTCCCAAAGTGCTAGGATTACAGGCATAAGCCACTCCACCTGGCCAGAATGCAAAATGTTTAAACTTCATTAAAGACAGCAAGAGTTGCCTCTAACTAGATAAGGAAAAATATTTCCTTTCTTCTGTCACCTTGATATAGTCAGAAGCGGCAGTCTGTCTGAGCACAAGGCTTTCTGAGTGTTAATTGTCACTCCTGTGATTTGTGTGTGTAGCCTAATTGGGGTCTTCTCTCACATCCTGGTCCTGAACTGTGTTTCTTGTCCCGTGTTTTGTTTGTTTTAAGATCATAAATACCTCAGAGCAAAAAAGGTAAAAAGTAAACCAATCCAATTAATGTAGCTAGCTTAAAACATAGTTTAATTGAGGAACGCAAGCATAGCAAGAGTTATGACACAAAAATTTTGGCCTTCTCCTACTAGATGTATGAAATAAATACACAGAGCCCAGAGTCTTGTTCTTTGCTGAAGCCTCACAATGAGGAGCAAAGATACCTCAGCCCATGCTCTTCTTAAAACTTTAAATCTCTGTCTATCTTTTCATTTTCCTTTATTCTCCCTTCTCCACCAAGCACTAGGAGGGACCTCACGGCATAGTTTGGGGCTGGTTCCCCAACATATTATGAAGGATACCCAAGGGACAGATTAAACTATTATTTTGCTGTTTTTAATTTTTCTTTTAAAAAGAAAGTGAAGTGTTCACAAATGATATGTATATGTGTGTGTGTATACACATTTTAATATTTATGAATACTTTCAAAAAGGGATTTTATCTTCTATCGAAATAGTGAAGATAATCAGGGAAACAAATTATGGAATAAAATTCAGCTACACTTGATTTGTCCATGTCACCACCTTTGGCACTTTGTACTCTGTTGGGGTTTCCACACACTTTCAGACTCAAGCACTCAGCCACAGCTCAGATCAATGGGTGTTTGTTGTACATATACCTATCTTTCATTTTTTCTCTGCTGATGAATCTATGAAAGTGATTTTGACTATCAGGCAAGATTTACTCCTTTCATCCTCACCTAACTCTTTTTTAATTGAGCCATAACAGAGCAAAGACAGCAAGGGCTGCTGTGAGAATAGAAGCCTCAGAGGATTATAAGTACCCTGGTCACACTAGGAAAATATTACCATAAATGATTTGAAGCATAAAGTTCAACTTGGGAGAATAGAAATTTCTATTGCGTGCCAGCAGAGAAATCAGCAAAGGTCCAAAAATAGCCATGGGGGGTTCTTTTCTGAGTAGAAAGTGGTGACTAACACAGAAAAGAGGATCAAGAACGGTCAAAAAGGAAAGAAATATGACCGGAGGTGACATGTATGTAAATTAATAATCCTTGACGTGGAGTATGGTACATGTTTCAACAATGGCCATAGCTGCTTAGATGGATTGCTATAGGCTGAGTACTTGCTGTTTTCCTTGAATATTAGTAATCTGAGTGATTTTTTTGTTCAAGTTTGCATAGGTGACAGATAGGAAATAGTTAAGATATATAAAGAAGTAGATCAATCCCATAGTGCTCTGTGGTCCCAACGATAATAGTATACTCTGAAGTGGGGAATAGGACTAATTCAACCAAAATTCAGGTTGTTGAATTTTGCCTCATTTTTCTTAAATGTTTGCTTTTTGTCTCATCTGTGGTCATGTTCCTCAATCACATACGAAATATTGAAACATTTCAAGGCACCATTCTAGGCTTTCTCTTCTTCCCACTTTATATTCTTTCAAAGACACTTCATGCAGATATTCAATTATTATCCATGTGAAATTGTTAATACACTTTATGCTTATTTTTACATTACAGAAATTTGTTCAGAAGCATAGACCCAAATGTCCAGTTCTCTATTTTAAAAGTGAAGATGTTTGAAAAATGTGTGATAGTTAAATATATCTGTAAATGTACTAAAATTGTGAAAGTGTACACTTATAAAGGGTCACCTTATAAGTTATAAGGTATGTGAATTATATTCAATAAAATTCTTTACAAAATAGTTAGTGGCTCCCCCTCACTTTTTTTTTTTTTGTACTTTTTGGCCAGAGCTGGGTTTGAACCCACCACCTTATGCTCCATAAGTATGGTCCCACTATTTACCCTCCCTCTGTCGAACCTCCCTTTCCCCTCCCATCCCCTTCTACTTTTCTCCATTGTGGGCTATAGTGGTGATCTATCTTTCATAAGAAAATATGAGTAACTATAAATTGGTTTCATAAAAGTATTGAGTACATTCAATACTTTTTCTTCAGTTCTTGAGATACTTTACTAAGAGGAATATTTTCCAGCTCCATTCATGTAAACATAAAAGAGTTAAGGTTCCATCTTTTTTAAGGCTGCATAGTATTCCATGGTATACATGTACCACAATTTATTAATCCATTCATGGGTTGATGGGCATTTGGGCTTCTTCCATGACTTGGCAATTATGAATTGAGCTGCAATGAACAATCTGGTGCAAATATCTTTGTTGCAAATTGATTTTGGGGCTTTTGGATATATACCGAGTAGAGGAATTGCAGGATCAAATGGCAAGTCTACTTCAGATCCTTGAATGTTCTCCACACTTCTTTTGAAAAGGAACATATTAGCTTGTCTTCTCACCAGCAGTTCAGAAGTGTTCCCATTTATCCACTTCCATGCCAACATCTATAGTTTTGGGATTTTGTAATGTGGGCTACTCTTTCTAGAGTTAGATGATATCTCAAAGAGGTTTTGATTTGCATTTCTCTGATGATTAACGATGATGAGCATTTTTTCATGGGTCTGTAGACCATGTGCCTGTCTGCTTCAGAGAAGCTTCTGTTCAAGTCTCTTTCCCACAATAAAATGGGATCACTTGTTTGTTTTCTTACTGATAAGTCTGAGTTCCCTGTGGATTCTTGTTATCAAACCTTTGTCAGAAATATAACCTGCAAATATCCTCTCCCATTCTGAAGGCAGTGTATTTCCTTTACTTACTGTGTTCTTGGCTGTGCAGAAGCTTGTTAGTTTGATCAGATCCCAGTAATGTATATTTGGTATAGCTTCAATTGCTTGGGGGATCCTTCTTATAATGTGTTATCCAAGGCCAATTTCTTTAAGTGTTCCCCTGCAGTCTCTCCAAGAATCTTCATAGTTTCATCTCTTAATTTTAAGTCTTTTATCCAGTGAGAATCAATTTTTGTTAGAGGTGAAAGGTGTGGATCCATTTTCGGTCTTCTACAAGTCACCAGCCAGTTCAACCAGCACCATTTGTTAAATAGGGAATCTTTCCTCAATTTATAGTTTTGATAAGCTTATCAAAAATCAAGTGACAATAAGTGTCTGGGTTCATCTCTTGGTTCTCAATTCTGTTCCATACATCTACCTCTCTATTTTTGTGTCAGTAACATGTTATTTTGATCACATAGATTTATAGTATAGTCTGAAGTCTGGTAGCATGATTCCTTCTGATTTGTTTTTATTTCTGAGTCATGTCTGGCGTACCCAAGATTTTTTCTGTTTCTATAAAATGTACTAATTTTTCCAGATCTTTAGAGTATGAAAGAAATACTTTAATAGGGATTACATTAACTGTAGATTGCTTTGGGTAGTATGGACATTTTAATGATGTTGATTTTACCCAGCCATGAGCATGGTATGTTTTTTCATTTGTTAACATCTTCAGCTATTTCTTTTCTTAGAGTTTCATAGTTCTCTTTACAGAGATCTTTCACATCTTTTGTTAGGTACACTCCTAGATATTTAATCTTTGGCACTGCTGTAAAAGGAAGAATCCTTCACTGTTTTTTCAGCTTGACCATTGTTAGTCTATATGAATACTACTGATTTATGAGTATTGATTTTGTAACCTGAGATGCTGCTGTATTCCTTGATCATTTCTAAGAGTTTTGCAGTAGAATCCCTGGGGTTTTTCAGGTATACAATCATATCATCTGTGAAAAGTGAAAGTTTGATCTCTTCTGACCCTATATGGATACCCTTGATTGCCTTCTCTTCCCTGATTGTAATGACTAAGACTTCCATTACAATGTTAAAAAGCAGTGGAGACAGTGGGCAACTTTGCCTGGTTCTTATCTGAGTGAAAATGTTGTCAACTTTACTCCATTCAATATAATATTGGCTGTGGATATGCTGTAGATGGCTGCTATCATTTTAATTATTGTCCATTCTATACCTATTTTCTTATGTGTTCTGATCATGTAAGCACGCTGGATGTTATCAAAAGCTTTTTGTGCATCAATTGAGAGAATCATATGGTCTTTGTTTTTTATTTTGTTTATGTGACAAATTCTATTTATAGATTCACGTATATTGCTTTGGGTAGTATGGACATTTGAACCAGCCTTGAGACCTTGGGATAAAACCCACTTGGTCTTGGTGTATAACTTGCTTAATGTGTTGCTGGATTCTGTTTGCTAGGATCTTACTGAATATTTTTGCAGTAATGTTTGTTAGAGATATTGGTTTATAATTTTCTTTTCTTGTTGGGTCTTTTCCTGGTTTGGGGATCAGGGAGATATTTGCTTTGTAGAATGTGTTGGGAAGTATTCCCTCATTTTTTATGTTTTGGAAAAGATTAAGTAATATACGTATCAGTTCCTTTTTAAAGGTTAGGTAGAATTCTGATGTGAAGCCATCTGGTCCCAGACTTTTCTTTCTGGGAAGATTTGGTATAGCTGATACTATTTTGGAACTTGATATAGGCCTATTCAACATTTCCACTTCATTCTGGCTAAGTCTAAGAAGGTGGCATGCTTCCAAGTGTTGGTCTATTTCCTTCAGATTTTCATATTTCTGAGAATAGAGTTTCTTATAATAGTAATTAAGGATTTTTTGAATTTCTGAGGTGTCCATTGTTATTTCATCTTTCCCATTTCTGATTGATGAAATTTGAGATTTTACTCTTTTATTTCTGGTTACATTAGCCAAATGTTTATTTTATTGAACTTTTCAAAAAACCAACTTTTTGATTTATTGATATACTTTAGGTATCAGTTCCATAAGCTCTAATAAGTAATATGTTGTTCAAGTTGTTGTAATTGTTTTTTCATGTTTGTTCCTATCAATGTTTACATATTTTGGCACGTGTGCACAAATTCCTCTGAAATTATCCCCTATTGTTTTTATTAGTATGCAATAGGAAAGGGCAGAAATTAAGATTTCATCTGTGTTTAGGAAGATAAACAAGAAAAGCTATAAATAAAAGAACCCCTATGCTGTAAAAACAAAATTACTATGAAAAACAATAGCACTGATTAGACAAAGTCTCTGGTGAGACATTCACCTTTAAATACTGAGAGAGAGGCATCACTGGGAAGAAGTATTTTTTTATACAATTTCTATTAATACCTGATTGCTGCACAGAGATTGAAAGGGGGGTTGAAGCAGATGGTGAATACACACATATCCACCTCATCACATCAACCCCTCCCCTGAGCAGTGATTTTGGGACACACTGATATTACTTGCACACCATGGGCTGAGAGCCCTTTCATCAACCTCTACCCAAAGGAGTAGGTAATGGTTTTGCATAGAATGTGAACGAGAAATGATACAGCAAAACTTAAACCATATTATTAATTTATCATTACACTGCCATTTCTGGTTGCCCAGCATGCTGTTCCACAGTCAACTCTGTCACTTTCATCTGTGTCTCACGACTAACACATCCAAGTAATTTCTTGTCACCTTTCAGTTTCTACTTCTCCTTGTGTAGGTTTTTAAATTTGTTTCTGTATGTTGCTGTTTATTCCTTTGCTCTATGATTCCTTATCAATTCTGAAATTTCTACAAGGTTAACTTAAAGGAGTATGTTTTATTAGTAACCTTTTCAACCAGAACATGAAGCTTTTTTTTTTAAACTACTACAGCTTTTCGTTTATTTACAGACTTGACAAATATCACCATGCTATCTTACATAATATGTAAGCCAAAGGCTTAATCAATAAAAAGTATTGAAATGAAGTTTTATGGCTTTATAAGTTAGGGTTATTAATTATAATTTTTAGGAGCTGACTGGGGATGGTTTAAACAGAAATGTATTTATTGAAAGAATATTGGGTAAGTCTTAGAATCAACAAGAAGGAAGAAGAACCAAGCTTGTAAGAGAGGCAGAAAGAAAAGGAGGCTAGGTACACAGCCATTGCCAAAATCACTCACAGAACTGCTCATCATGGACCTATTGTGGACACTGAATCCTAGAATGGACAGATTGTGCCACCCACACTAGTGACCCCAGACACAGGATGTTGCTGCCACCCAGCCCCCCTGATCAATGACACAGAGGTAGCGCCGCAGATGGAATGATTGATGGCTGAAACTCGCTCTGGCATTCAATGGCTGAAGCTTGCTCAGGCAGTTCAGCCTCATTGTTTTTCAGAAAGAAAATTGTTTAGGTAGGAGTCATTGAAAACAAATAATTTTTTTCTTGACTAATTATGATTAATTTAAAAGCAACAGGAATTATTATAAGAGTGCAACTGAAACAGTTTTTAGATAAGTTTTAATGATTATTCATGTTCAATACAGTTGTTCTCTGGTATGTAAAATATTTTTGTCTATAAATTAGAAAAGCTATTTGTTTTTCCAGGACAAACAGGAGCTCTGTTGGAGAGTCAAAACCAAAAATGTGGCACACAGAATGATGTAACCTCAGTGTAGCTTTGAGTGCCATTGACTTATGTTTAAGAAGCTTTCTCAGAGTCAATATGAAGGGATGTTCCTTTAAGACCCTTCAAACTGATTAGCAAGCTAATCATACAGGAGGCAGACTTTGCAAGCAGTCTGGCTGTCTCTGGAATGTCCTGGAAGGGACCTTGAAAGTGGAAAGAAAGATAAGTTAATGCGTATCTCAGTTAAAAGTTGCACCTGCTGTTTACAGATGAATGGCTGAATAAGTTTTTGTGGCTGCTTTGCATGGTTTCTTTGTGCTCTTATCTTATAGATCATTTGCTGCCAACTGACTTATTATTATCAAGTGTATGTGCAGAACTTAGCATTGCTAAGAATATATAAGCTTGTAGGAAATAAACTGAGGCACTGCATGCCTGAGCAAACTGCAGTCTCCCCTCTTTAACCTAAAATTTCAGTGCTGATCTCATCTCTGTGACACCATAGCATGCAACAGAATGATGATGGCAGTGTATGTTGCAATCCTAGGAATCCTCTGGTGCAAGAGCTAGGAAATAGCACTACATAATCTGAACTCTAGGAAATACAGAGTTTTATGTGTGCATTTTATTTTATTTTACTTTTTATTATTATTATTATTTTAGGGCTGAGTCTCATTTTGTCACCCTTAGTAGAGTGATATGATACGTAGCTCACAGCAACCTCAAACTCGTGGGCTTAAGCAATTCTCTTGCCTCAGCCTCCCAAGTAGCTGGGACTACAGGCGCCTGCCACAGTGCCCGGCTATTTTTAGAGATACAGTCTCATTCTTCAGAACCTGTGAGCTCAGGCAATCCACCCACCTGGGTCTTCCAAGTGCTGGGATTACAGGCGTGAGTTCCTGTGCCTGGCCAATGTACGTATTTTCTAAGCAGCTATAAACCACTTACAAATTTGCATCTGCCTGCAGTTTAGAATAATAAGATAAAATACACCATGAATAAAATATTTAATGAATCAAATGTATATTTATAAAAATTATCAGTGTCTTGGTCAGGAAACATAATGAAAACTACTTGATGATAAATCCAATCATAACAACATTCTTTCTATATAATTACTCTTATTTGGTGGGAATTTCTGATGTATTGTAGTAAATATTTCATCAGCAATTGACATTTACTCCAGAAATAATTTACAATATGGGGTCTATATTCAAAATATTTTTTTGTGATACAAAATTAATACATGATTTTTGCAAAAAAATTGACAATAGAAAGATTTATTTTAAAAGAAACTGGTCGTCTCCCTCTCTAATACACATCCTCTACCTGTGAAGTAGTGGACGTGACAGGGTGATGAGCAAACTGTAGTGTGGGAAGTTTGGCTTTTTATTTTTACATAATCATGTTATTTACCATTATATAAATGATTAACATTTTATTTAAATTAAACATGTCCCTAGACTAAAGACAGAGAACTACCTATTTTTACTCAATTCTTGATACACACCCACATGCACATTTGCATAAATGAGATTATTTCACGCATCACATATTGGGGTATTTTTAACACTGATACCCTCTCTTCTCTTTCATTCCTTTTTTCACATTCTTTTTTCTCCTTCTCTGAAATCGTTATCATATCAATTATTTTCTCCCCTTTTACAATAATCCTATAATTTGGGAAACCCAATTATCCTCTCTACAACTTACATTTTTCACTTAGAAATATCTGACAGATTTCCTCTAATTCAACTAGTATTATATAGACTATATAGTATATATACTACTATAGTATTATATAGACTTATATACTATATATATAATATATATATAGACTTATATACTATATAGTATTTCATGGGATTGACAGAACATCAACCAGTGGGAAGTCACTCTGTACCCAGGCTTTCATAATTTTAAACATTGCCTTGAATATATATTCTTAATTACTGGTATTTTTTTTTCCTATGAAGTAATCTACTTCAAGTAGAGCCTCAGATGTAGGGTTGCTTAATCAAGTAGTAAAAAATAGTTTAATTATGATATGTACTTCCAAATAACATTCCAAAAAGACTGTAAGTACTTATGTTTTCACAAACAATAAGTAATAATATCATTCTGTTTCAACTTTGAAAATCTGATGGACTTAAAATAATACTTTGTTTTTAGTAATTAACATTTCCCTAACTAAGATTAGAGAATTTTCTCTACATTTAGGGCCATTTGTGTTTTCTTGTATGTAAAATTCATATTTGTTACACAGGTAATATACTTAATAAATATTATGAAGAGTATAAACAAAAAATGGTGACTGTGTTATTCAAAATTATTTTGTATCTCATATCTCAGTTGCTTTGCCTAATCCACTAATAGGACAATTTTCAATTTCAAAGCAAATAATATGTGAAATTTCTGGCTAAAAATATAACATATCTTTAGTCTTAAGGATTCTAATTTTTAATCAACTTGGGGAAAGGACTAGAAAGATGCACTTCTAATAATAACATCATATGATTCCAAGGAAGGTATGCTATAGAAAAAGTGACATAGTTTTTAAAATGTTCTACTTAGACATTTAATCTCCAATGTATTTTGCTATCATTTTTTAGAGGTACATACTTGCTCTATTGTGACCAAATAGAATAATAGTCTTGCTTTAATATAGCCATGAAGTTCTGCTTCATCAATTAGTTGTCATAGAAAAAATATAAATTAAACTTTGAAATATTTTCAGATGATTTTGTAATTCTCAAACTATATTTTTAGTAAAATATTTTTGCTAAAATTATTTATTATAATTTTCAAACATGTAATTGGAGAATTATTGAATCACTTATGTTTTCTGTTTGTAATCAGTTCTAATAAAGTATATCCAAATGCAGTGTTGCACCTCCACTTTTGCATAATTATGCTAGTATTCCATGAGATGTTGCCCACCTTTATTCTTGAAGTTAAACATTTAAAAAAATACTTTCTGCTGTTGAATATAAGTCAGTGGCAAAGCAATGATTTTGAATCATGGATTTACATGAATTTAGAGAATTTATTTGTTTTTATATAGGTAAATAAACAAAACTTTGAATTGAAGGCACTCTGCTTTACTTAATCCTCTGTATTCTTATGATTTTCATTAATAACATTTGACTTTCGGAGATGACTTTCAAATATTGTCATGTATATGATTTAAGTTTATTATTAAAACTGTCCTGAGAAAAAATATTTTAAATCGCTAGCTAGAGCACTACCTCGCTCGAATCCAGAGAGTTAAGCTAGCTGACAGAGTTAAGACTCATATTCAGGCTTTCTGCTAATACATGTAATCTACTTCATACTTTTACTTTTATACTAAAATGCTAGAAGTAACATTTTAAAACTTTAATACAAACAAAAGTTGGTTCTGGAGCTAATAAGAGGAATTACATGAACAAACAACATATAAAAGGACTGGAGTATTAACGACCAGTGAATTTATAATTTATATTTAATTGATTTCTTTGAAGAATAATTTTCTAGAGTCTTTAAAAAGATAGTATAAACGAAAAAACCATTTGTAGACATAATTCAGTAAACTTGTTTGACCAGAGGCCTTGACATTTTATTAATATTACGGGAAACACAGGTTTCATGCAACTCAGTTTTTTAAATAATGGTTTAGTGAAAAATCCTTGTACTCCTCAGAAATGAAATATGTGTACTTGCACAAGATTCTCAACGGACAAATTCGATAGTCCAAGTCAATTTCCTGCTGTATATTGTGCTGACCTTTTTTCTCTTTAAAATAATCAGCATTAGGGAGTTAAGGAATCCTATGAATCTCAAAAAAGAACAAACACAAATGTATGATATAGACATTGAATGAGGTACTCAAAAGAGGATAGCAGATGTTCTCAACCAGAGATCTAGCTTGTGTCCAGTAGGCTGATGAAAACTTTTTGAAGTTTACTGTAGTCCTAATTGTTATATGGAGTCCCTGTCTTTTTGTTAACAGCTAAAATCTTGGGAACAAAAGGGAATCTTGATGAAACAATTCCATCTCCTACTTCAACTGATGGGGATGTCGGTCTGTTTAATTTAATTTATTGATGATTTCATTCATAAAATTTATACATAATTATTCATATATTAACAAACGTTAATTTCATTATTCTTTCTAGTTAGTGTGCTCCAAGTTGATTAAAGGTAACTCATGGGCCATGTTTCCTAATAATGAAGGGATTAACTGAACTACCATTGACATAAGTGATCACCTGCATTATACAGGGAATAATTAATAATTTTACTCATACAAGAAGAGAAAAGAACTCCATTCAAGGCCACAAGACAGGAGTCCAAGTTCTATGTGTGATGTGCAAGGGAGATGTGTCAACCTTTCTATGCTTCGCTTGTTTTGGGAATTAAGTCCATGTACCAGATATAGTATAAAGAACTATAACTTCTAAAATTCCATTAAATAAGCTTTTATTTAAAAATTTCTTTCCTGATATCATAATTGAAAAGTCTTGATATGTTACTTCAAGTAAATAAAACATGCTCCTCCTCTGTTATATGGCTTGCATTAACTCCTATAAATTATAGAACATTAAAGTTCATAAAAAGGAAAATAAAACTTGAATAAAATACATCTTTTTGAAATAGTTGTAATATATTATTTACTAATGTTCTTTAGCATAAACATGGATTGCTTTGTTTTAGTGTTTCATTTTCTTTTATTCCAGCCAAATAGTATTTGGATCATTTGAAAATCTGGTAGCAAAGCTTTGTCTTCCTTGCTAGAACAATTATTCATCTAAAAAAAATTTTTTTACCTCCACATAATCCTGAATCATACAATAGTAGGCTCCAAATCATAAATATCTTAGCTCCAAAATCATAAATATCTCGTGTATAATAAGTCTTTTTCTAGGTATCAGGATTTTCTTTCAAAATATTTTCATGACAAATTCAACATACAATCTATAGGAAAAACATTCTCTTTCAACAAGCAAGGCATTTTTAAATCCATGCATTATTTTTACACTGAGTTAGAAATAAAAACTTGAATTATCATCATCTTCAAGCAACATTTCCTGAGCTATATGGAATAGGTATTCCAATGGGTATATGAAAATATGTTGGATTTTTCCTTTAGGTAGGTGTGTACATGTGTGTGAATGTGTGTAAAATCAAAAAGTGGCATTTCATATGTATATTGATATTTAAAATAAAGATAAACAGGAAGGAATCAAGCATAGCACCACAAAAAAAAAAAAAAAAAGATCAAATCACAAAGGACGACAGCAAAAGAGGAAGAAGGAAACACAGGATGACCAAACATCTAGCAGCAGTCAAGAACATGGCAATACAAAGTTCTTCCTTATCAATAATTACTTTAATGGATAAATTTTCCAATCAAAAGACATAAGTGGCAGAATGGATTTTTTAAAAAGATGAAAAAAGAATGAAACAAATAGTAACTACATGCTGCCTATGAGATACTCACTGCAGTTTTAAAGAACACACAGAGGCTAAAAGTTAAGGAATGGAAAAAAGATAGTACATTCAAATGATAACCAAGGGAGAGTAGTAGAAGCTTTACATATATCAGGCAAAATAGACATGAAGTCAAAAACTGTCACAAGAGACAAAGAACCTCATTACATAATGAAAAAGGAGGAAATTCACCAAGAAGACATAACAATTGATATATATGCTATAATTTTGCATCTACATATACAAACACACCAAAAAAGTAAATATTAACAGTAAATAATAAATATTGTATTGCTGACTATTTCGAGGACTTCAATAGCAGCAGAATGTACATTGTTCTCAAGTGTACAGGAAAGACACACAAGATAGACTATATGGTATGGCCAAAATCATTTTTACAAATTCAAGAAGATTGAAAGAACATCAAGTGTCTTTCTGACCACTGAGTATAAAAGTAGAAATCACTAACAGTCAGAAAATTTTAAAATTTACATATATGTGGCAATTAAACACTATATTTCTGAATAACCATAGATCAAAAAAGAATACAAAAGGAACAAAAAACACCAAAAACTTAAGAGAAATGAAAATGAAAGCAAAACATATCAAATTTTATGGGAGTCAGCAAAAGCACCTCTAAGAGAGTTCACAGTAATAAATATCTACATGAGGCTCGGCGCCTGTGGCTCAGCGGGCTAAGGCACCAGCCATGTAAACCTGAGCTGGCGGGTTCAAATCCAGCCTGGGCCCGCCAACCAACAATGACGGCTGCAACCCAAACAAAAATAGCCGGGCATTGTGGCGGACACGTGTAGTCCCAGCTACTTGGGAGGCAGAGGCAGGAGACTCGCTTGAGCCCAGGAATTGGAGGTTGCTGTGAGCTGTAATGCCACGACACTCTACCCAGGGTGACAGCTTGAGGCCCTGTCTCAAAAAAAAAAAAAAAAACATCTACATGAAAAAAGAAAACTGTCACATTGTGAACCTAACTTTATATATCAGGAAATAAGAAAAAAAGACCATATTAAGCCCAAACTTATAAGAGAAAAAAATCAAATATCACAGCAGAAATAAATGAAATATTGTTTTTAAAAAATAGAAATTATCAGTGAAACTAATGGCTATTTTGTGAAAATTTAAAACAAAATTGAGGAGCTTTAGACTATAATAAAAACAGAGAAGATTCCAATAAATAAAATCAGAAATGAAAAAGTGCTTAAAACTGATACTATAGAAATACAAAGGATCATAGTAGGCTATTATGAATAATTACATGTCAAAATGTGCATACTTAAGAGTAAACAGATGAATTCCTAAAATCATATCACTTAGCAACTGAAACATGAGGAAATCAGAACTCTGAACTTACCAAAATCAAGTACAGAGATTGAATCAGTAACCAATAATCTTCTTTCAAGAAAAAGCCAATGACTTCACTGGTGAGTTCTACCATACATTTAAAGAAGAATCGATATTTATCTTTCTCAAACTTCCTACAGTTGAAGAGGAACGAACCTCTTCAAATACATTTTATAAAGTTGCCATTATCCTGATGCCAAAGTCAGATGAGGACATTACAAGAATGGAAAATTATAGGCCAATAATCCTGATGAACATAGATGCAAACTTCTCCAAAAAAATAAAATTAGCAAACTCCTTTCAACTGCATATTCAAAGGGTTATGTTTTGATTAAATGGGATATATCCCTGGTATAGCAGAATGGTCTAACATACACAAATCAATAAATGCAATATGTCTCATTAACAGAATGAAGACAAATGTTTGACCATCTGATCATCTCTTCTTATTAAAGAGACCTCAGAGAGCTAGGCTGACCCCCGCATCCCTTCCCACGTGATGATGTAGGGAGGAATTGCCGTTTATGAACCAGGAAGTGAGCCCACAGGAGAATTGAATCCACTCATGCCTTGGACTGAACTTTCCAGTCTCCAGAACAGTGAGAAATAAATTTCTATTATTTATAATCTACTTGATTTATGGTGTTTGGGTCTAACAGCCCAAATGGACAAAGGGATTGATGTCTTGTATATCATTTTGCATTTTCCTAAAATTTAAAGATTTTAGAAAAGATTTATAATGACTACCTATAGACTAATTTATAAATATACTAAATTTACTTAATTATTAATTTAGCTCAATAAATTTGAAATATTTTAATTTTATTACTAGTATATGTGTGTTCATGTACAAATATCTTCTTTTAGTTCATAAGATGGTGTACACATGCATTATGGAATTTATATTTTCATATAAATTCTTTTTTCAAAAACACAGATTTTGAAATCAAGTATGTATTACATACAATTTTTGTTATTACAGCAATAACAAAAGGAAAACACAACCCGGATTGTGAGAAGTGGAAATGTCTTCAAAGCCATGAGAGGGGATTGTTTAATTTTTTATAATGCCTGACCTCTGCCTTGGGGCCTCCTAAATATAACTAGAATAAAGTCAGCATGATTACCTGCAAAGCAGCCAGAGTAAAGGATTTAGGCAAAAATGTAGCTTTTCAAATGTGTCTTTCAATAAATTACTTCCCTTCAGTGACTAATATAGAGAAAAATAAAACTTGAGAATCAACAGGGAGGAATGACTTATGAAATCATGACATTTGGGGAGTCATGAGCGAGCGTGAACCTCCATTCAACCTCTTTCCTGGCTCTCACGTGTCTTAAAAAAAAAGTTGTCAAGGCAGTTTCATTTAACCAGCTGATTTAAAATTGCTCCTTGGGGCTGATTTTGTAAAAGTTCTTTGATATTTTACGGTTCTACAGTTTTATGAGCACCATAAATGCCACCAATGGCGTAGCATTTCAACAGGAACATCTTTTCTTAGAATCAGGGTGAAGCTAAGTTACTGACTTCTGAAATCCATCAACAGTATCACTCCAGCTTAAATTTCACCAGGCTACCTAACATGACCGTCAGTTTAGTGTAATGCTATACTGAATACTTTTATTATAGATATTCATTACTGAAATGTTCCTTTTTCTTCCTGAGCAATTAATCTAAGACCTATACAGAATACATCACTCTCAGATGTCTGTCTGCTAAATTAAAAACTTAGCAATACATCTAAGAGCACGGTGAAGTTACTCTTAGGAAGGCACTAATCCGACAAGCACTGAGGACTGATCCTCTGGGGAGATAGCATTTCTTATTTTCACTCCAGAATATCAAGCAATTAAAAAATGTACAATCTATTAACAGTGCTGTAAATGAATGACCAGTTACGTGATGACCATTAACCCTGGCAAAACAAAGGGGATCCAGCTGCCGGTCTATGAAGCATTCTAGTACAGTTAATAAGTTCCACACGTAAAACCCCTTACAATAGAATATTAAAAAGGCATCTTTTCATTTTTATTTTTGAAAAAAATGACTGGGATGCTGTTGTTTTCTATATTTAAAAAAATCTTTTTTTATCGGTTCCTTTTTCTACAGCGTGTTTTTTGAAGGAATGGTAGCAAGGCAAGTGATATCCATAATAGATGCAATTTCCTTCATTATAAGTGAATTCCCTCCTACTGAGAGCTTAAGGACTCTTCAGCACTTTTGGTTTCAACAAGAGAGCAATAATTGATTATTTTAAACCTTAACGCTGCTATACGGGTCCAGGAAAGAGTCTCCAGATACTCCTGCAAAGCTTTTGCCAAGATTTGCTTTTTAAAAGATGATATGGATTTCACAAATATATTATCGCAGTTTGTGTTGAGAAGTGGAAAGCTCACACAAAAGGCTGGAAAGAAAATCATTCTAACCTCAAGCAGAAAGCTATTATTATAGCTATCCGGGATTCCAATTAAAGAATATCTAAGAGAAAACAACGTTAATGGAGATAGTAATGAACATTTCAGACTAGCTTTCAAGAGCTGCATATTTAAAGAGTAAAAATAATGAAGCAGAGACACGGCCTATGAATTCCATAAATTATCTCCGCCATTCGTCAATATATATTAAGACGAGGTATGAGAAGAGGTGCCCTTAATCTGATAACACCAAATTATTCTGTCTTCAAATACACTGAAGCAATGTATGGCTTTCCATTTTACAGTAGTGAAACAGCAGCTGGGTGAAAAGTTACACACAAAGCAGTTAAAGTTGTCTAGCCTATACTCCTTTGCCCAGAAATACATAACTGAAGTGACATTCTTAGCTAATTGTCAAACATTAGGTACGTATTTCTCAAAAGCTAAGACCAATAAGAAGAGTTTGTGAGTGGGTAAATAACAGTGTCAGCAATTATACTTACAAACCAAGACAATAACAATAATGTCTATAACTACTGAAAGCGTGTGTTAAGTATTAGCCACTTCATTTGTGCACCTCAATAACCTTGCAAAGAAATATTATTAATCACATTTTATAGATAAAATCAATATGTTTAATAATTATACTACATTTATTACTCATCTATGACTCAGATTAGATTCTGAGACAGGCTTATTACAATTTCTTTTAAATCTTACTATACCCCACTGACTTTTTTTTTTTTTTGAGACAGAGCCTCAAGCTGTCACGCTGGATAGAGAGCTGTGGCATCACAGCTCACAGCAACCTCCAATTCCTGGGCTCAAGCGAGTCTCTTGCCTCCGCCTCCCAAGTAGCTGGGACTACAGGCGCCCGCCACAACGCCCGGCCATTTTTGGTTGCAGTCACCATTGTTGTTTGGTGGGCCCGGGCTGGATTCAAACCCACCAGCTCAGGTGTACGTGGCTGGCGCCTTAGCCCGTTGAGCCACAGGTGCCGAGCCTACCCCACTGACTTTTAAAACATTTTAATTTTTGCTTCAAAGTACACAATGTATTTTCAAAATTCACTTAATGTGTATGTTAAATGTGAGGTAAGCAATGATTATTATTCTAATTTCAGAACTAATGCAAAGAAGATTTAGTAAGATGAAGCTATAAAACTGGTGATAGCTAAGACTGGATTTATATGCAAGATTTCTGATTCCAAATTTAATGTTGTTTCAAATATTCTATCACAAGGACTCTTTAGAACAATGGTTGTCAATTTTTCTTTCCTATACCTATTATTCTTTTCAAAAAACTAGGGCCTACCATGACAAAAACAAAATACATTTTTTTCTCTAAGAATGCACTTTATATACTTGCTGACATTTTGAAAATCTATTTAATATGTATAATAGAATTTCATGATATAAAAATCACAATAATGTTAGTAATAAATCTTATTGTTGAGATGTTAAAGTATATTTCCCTATACTTGCTTAAATATGTAATAATAATATTGAGTGTGCATTTATGGCTATATATTATATGAATGACAAAAAAGGACACTGGAAATCACGTTTGTATTCCTTATAGTAATATAGATTGTGCCCAACAATTGGATGTGTATATCTTGGTACGGTACAATTTAGTTATGTTTCTTCCTTTAGCATTGTTTCATTGTTAGCATGTTTGACATTGATAACTCTATTTTCACAAGATGAAAATGTTGGTAAGTAAATTGTTACTCAGTGTCACAGAATAAGAGACAAAGCCAATTTACAGTTATGCTCTTAACTGTATTGTCAAGGAAGAAATATATATAAAATATATGAATATATTTATAAAAAGTTACACTTCATTGGGATAAACTTGTAAATATTAATGACTAAAATAAAGGATGTAAGTTTCAAAGGAATAATGAGTAGATCATTTAAGGGTAAGTTTTAGCACTGAAGAATGGAGATTAGCAGAAGACGCAGTACAGGGTTCTGCCACATGAGACTCCATTGATTATCTGGTGATTTCCAATCCAGTCTCTCCTATGACTCACAGTGTGCTGACTCTGACTCTTGGTAACAGGTCTCCAACCCTGCACACTGACTCTTCATTCAGCCTCGCCCTACAATCTCCCTTTTCCCTAGGATTATATTTTCCCGACACCAGCTAAATATAGCATGAATATGTGATATTTTCTAGCATAATGTATTCAGCCACTATTTTGATGGAAATTATCATTTACTTGCTTCGGAATTATTTCTCTAGGGCCTAGAGAAATATTTTCCATAGTATAGCGATGCCAAGGGAACCAAAGGTAAAAATATAAATTATTCAAAATTAACTTTATAATTTATGTTCCCATAAAGTCACTATTTAAAAACACTTGAAACATTTTAATTCTCCAAATTATCACATGCATTAAATATAATATAAATATACATTTTAGGTAATATAAATGTTTATACATATGAGAAACAAATTGGGGGAATTATTTATGACAAAATTTTTCTAAAAGATAAATTTAAGTATAAACAGATACTGTGCTTGATTTTATTTTAAAAAATCTCTTTTTTCATAAAGTTAATGTATAGGTTTAATGGGATTTCTCTTATATTTTCAGCAAATTAGCAGGGAGGAACTGTTAGAATGGAAGAAATTGCAAAAGTTACTTATCTTTTTTTTCCTAAAAAATAAGAATCAAGATGATCCAGATATGTTTTCACAATAATTAGTCATTGAAATGTAGTATAATGCTACTGTAAGTGCATTACTAATATGTTACTTATACAAATAGAGCCAAACCGATCAAGATTGGTCACCTAGAAACAATCCTTTTCTAATGATAATACTGGTGTTTAAAATTAATAGAGAAAAGAGATATAGTCTTTAATAGAAGCTATTGAGAAAATCTGGCAGAAATTTTGAATTTTAGAGAAATTAGAAAATATTTTTCATATCCTACATTGAAACCCTCCTTACAAATTTATGATTGGGTACAAACATAAAACTACAATGATGACCACAAAACTCTGTGATAAAACAGATTTAGCTAAAATAACAAACTCTATAAAGGAATAGGCTTAGCTAAAACAATGATAATAAAATCTGTAAAGGAATAGGCTTAGCTGAAATAGTAATAATAAACTCTTGAAAGGAATAGGCTTAGCTAAAATAGTAATAATCAGTCACTGTCTTCTTCTTTGCTTGATAATAGTCAATCACTAACCCTCAGCCCCCTTCCCCCACCTTTGCTCCTAGCTGCTGGTTCTAATGATTAACTCTTTACATATAGTTGGTAGTTCTAAAGATTCTTAACTTTTCTCTCTAGATAACATCACCTTTTGGCACCCTAAGGGAGTTTGTAAGATACCTTCCAGGTGTAGCATTGCAGTGAATACCCTAACCCATCCAGACCGGCCACCCATACCAAGAAACTGACGTGACTGGAATTATGACCCCAAGAGCTGCCGCAAAACAAGATGATTTCTGGGTGGGGTCTCTGGCTCAGCGGGTAGGGCAGTATGTGATACCCTGGTGATCTCTAGTTATCTCAAAAAGTAGTAGACTTTTGGGCAGTGCCTGTGGCCGGACCTATATACCGAGGGTGGTTGGTTCAAATCCGCCCTGGCCAAATTGCAACAAAAAAAATAGCCAGGCTTTGCGTCGGGCACCTGTAGTCCCAGCGACTCGGGAGGCTGAGGGAAGAGGATCGCCTAAGCCCAGGAGTTGGAGGTTGCTGTGAGACAAGGGCAATAAAGTGAGACTCTGTCTCTACAAAAAAAAAAAAAAAGATGATTTCCAGAGCCGTATGATTTTTTCCCCAATCTTATCCAATTAGCAAGTCTAATCGCCAAATTTAAAGATTGTCTGTAAAGTAGTTTTTAAAAAACCTAGCTCCACAATTCTCAGGAGGCAGATTTTAGAAATTCTCCTCTTCCCACTTAGTGGTATGTGGAATACACTTTTTCTTTCATATAACTCCACTTTCTTTGGATATTGGCTTCCTCTTGGGCAGCAGGCAGATGCACCTGGTTGGCTAGTAACCGTTCTCTATTATTATTATTTTCCACAAGATTAAATATACAAAGGTGAAACAAATGGCTTGAAGCAAATATTCTTGAATATTTAACTATTCATGTGGTACTGATGTTTTCAGCTAGTAAAATAAAAGAATGGGAATGAACAACCTAAAAGCTAATAACTACTAAAATTTTGACCTTTAAAAGGTCAAAACAAAATGAAATGTCTATTATAAAACATATAAACCCCCCTCCCAAATAATTTATCTGTGCACTATACCATTTTTATCAGGAAAATAAGATTAACATGTACTGTAGGTAACATTATAATATCCATGGTATAATAAATGTCATTAAATCACATTTTATTTACATACTACAATTTAGAACAAGGTCAGTGTTCAACAAAGTTATTAATAGCATAAACTCACTGCTATTACATATTAATAATATAGTTGCTTGCTATTATTTTATGACATAATTGTGAACAATTATTCTAAATATATTAAAATAATTACGTTTGTATAAGATACATGTAAAAAAGACAGAACTTCAATTATAAACAAAAGTTGTATATTCCTTTATAATTTTATGTAATTTCTGTTATTTTCAACTTATTACCATGTATTTACATTGCTTTTTTAACTAGAAAGCACAACTCCCCCTAAAAGTGGTGCATTTTAATTTTCACAAAATGAAATAAGTAGGCTTTGGAATGAGGAAGACTTTTGTTTGATTTACACTATTGAAGAATTTCTCAAAATTCAACTGATAAAATATGTATTAATTGGAGAAATGGCACACCAAATTTTAAGGTATGATAATCCAGTTATTTATAGAAGTTTACAAATGTTTTTCTGTAGGGCAGGAAAGAGATGAGGAATATAGATAATTCTTTTGTGGGACAATAAATTAATAGGAAGAATTAATGGACCAGGTAACAGAAATGAACTGTGAATTATTTTCTGTGGTAATTGGATGAGTCCAAGATACAGTGATTGTCTTGTGAAAAGATCTGCCCAGATGTTCCATTCTTCAGTCTCTGTGGCTCCATGTGGGGGTACTTAAGGGAAGAGTCCTATCTTGATGTAATTACATTGTTTTTTAATAATGATTTAATAAGCTTAAAATCAATATTTAAGTATTAGTTATAAATAAGTTAGAAATTAAATTTTGTTGTAGAGAATGGGCAAAGAAAAACAGAAACAGGAGAGAAGTAGATGTGGAAAACTCTGAGCCCAGTGCAAAATGTGCTGCCAGAGGCCTTTATAACTCTAGAAATGTCTTGAAATTTCACCCTTTCCCCAGTGCAACTCTGCTGGACAGAGACTGGCCAGGATGGGCAGGGCTATTCACTCTGAGAGAGAGAGTGCTTTTGTAAAGTTAAAGTATACAAAATGTTTAAAGTTTCCTACAGACAATGAGATTTGCTCTGGACCACACAAGGAGATAAAATATCTAGTTTCTTCTGTCTCCTTAATATGACCAAAAGCATCTGTGTGTCTGAATACAAGCTTCTTAAATATTAATTGTCTTTTCCATAATTCATATGCTGGCCTCATTGGGGTCCTCTCTGACGTCCTACTTTTGGACTTTTTTCATGGTTCCATGTTCTGTTTGTGTTAAAGGTCATAAATACCTTGGAACAATAAAAGTAAAAAGTAAATCCATCCAATTAACAGTTAGTTAAAAATAGTTTAGTTAGAAAAATATAATTGTAACAAGAACTATATCATAATTGTTTGCCTTTCTCTCGTGAGATTTATGATGAAAACAATGGTGTATGAAATAAAAAGGGAGCTAGCCTGGAACAAGATGCTGCATGTATGTTGAGCCTTACAACAAAGAACATACAAACTCCTGGTCCAGCTAACTCTTAAACTTGCTCTTTGTCTCTCACATTTTCATTTTTCTTCGCTATCTCCTTTCAACCAAGCCACTGAGAGGAAACATTATTGGGGCTGGCACCTGACAAGTCTGCTCTTCTGTAATAGAAAACGAGATTTCAGGCAGGGGATGGGAAGCAATTATTCTCCTTAATAAGGGCCTTCATTCAAGATACTCTATATACCAAAGTGTCATATTTGGGGATAAAACATACTGAACTCCTTCATTTTTATTGTTTATTAAGTATTGCTTCTTGATTAATATTTTCAATATTACTAAAATTAATTCTACTTTTCTGATTTTTTCTTTCAATATCTTCCTTGCAACGGGTAGCTGAGAATTAAATGAGACAGTATATGTAGAGTTAACGCAGATGGCCTAGCACAGTGTCATCTAATATTAATTATCTCTGGTTTATTCATTCTTAGTCTCATTCAACGTGTGAGAAGTATTACAGATTATATCAATAATCTATAATTTGTGAATAAATCACTCAAGGTAATCTCTAATAGTGATATTTGTTTAAAATTCCTTGGGCAGTTTGGGCAGTTGTCAGCTAAGGTGGCACTTATTCCATCCTCTACCTGGGGTCAGCAGAGAACATCAATAAAGTTGACAGACTGGGTGAGGGCTGACTTCCTATCACCTCCTTCAGTAGCCTGAGAGTCGTGTTGTGCTTTCAGCTGGGGCACCTACCTATTCTTCTCAAAGCCTACTCATTGGCATAAATGTGACTATCTTACATGGCAGATGGGTACCAAGAGGGTCAGAGAAGAATCTCCAGTCTCTTGAGTTGCCCTAGAAACCTCACTCCCACCACGTAGTAAGGCGCAGAGCAATCCACAAAAAACAGCCTAGACACAAGGAGTAGGGAAGTCAACTTTACTCCTTCATGAAAGAAACAGAAAAACATATTGTAAAACAATTTGCTTATACAAAGTATTAGCTAGTGACGATCATATCTATAACAATCTACTCAAGGAGACTGGACATTTTGTCAGTTCTAAAGGAGATTAAAGAAATTGGAAAAACGTGTGAAGCTGTGCTTCGAAGGCAAAAAGGAAAGAGAATGACAAATGAAAGAAAGAAAATGAAGTGTTTGACCACGATGATTATCAATGGATACATATTTGTAAATTGGAATTTCACCATACTGAGAAGATTGTGCATATTAGAGATTTTTGATCTGATTTCTCTGTCTTCAAGTCAAAACTCTTGAGAACCACTGACTATTTGGGAAAACAATCTTATAAGCACTATTACTAGGCAGATCTCCCCCTACCAAGCCTACAACATAACTTGCAGAATTCCAGGTTTTTAAAGAACACAAAGGGGGCGAACTAAAATAAAAGAATTTTAAAATTCCCACCATCTTTCAATGTAGCTATTCTACATGATGGGGAGCACAGAAGTAAATAAGCATTTTGTATTGGTAAATATATGACAAAGTTAAGAAAAAAGAGAGTATTTCTTATTCACTACCGCAAAGATGTCTGATAGTAGATATACAGAGTGAAATAATAAAACTGAAGAGTTATCATTTGGAGAACATCTTGCATCATGCCCAGATCGCCAGGCAAATAAGATCTAGGAAAGTGCTTATTATAATCCTATTACAAAGCGTTGATTTAAAAATGACATAATACTGAATTATCAGTATGCAGATCTCTATTCTCCATATCACACTTTTCTAGGAAACCCAGATTGTAACTCTTCAATACATACATTGATTATTAGTTATTGGCTGTTTTTGAAAATTTTATTTTTACATTAGTCACTTAATACTCCAAAATATAATCTAAATTCAATTAATCAACTCTACATCTTCATCTGTTACCATTTCACTACAAAGGAAAACGTGCACATTTATAAACACACAAGGTTAAGAACATAATGGAAATTGGTTCGGGTCCCGTAGCACAGTGGTTATGGGGCCAGCCACATACACTGAGCATGACGGGTTTAAATCCAGCCTGGCCAGCTAAACAACAATGACAACTGCAACCAAAAAATAGCCGGGTGTTGTGGTGGGTGCCTGTAGTCCCAGCTCCTTGGAAGGCTGAGGCAAGAGAATCGCTTAAGCCCAAAAGTTTGAGATTGCTGTGAGGGTGACACAGTAAGACTCTGCCGAGGGTGACACAGTAAGACTCTGTCTCAAAAAACAAAGAACATAATGGAAGTTATCAAAGGCATTACTAGATACTACCCTTCTTGTTTTCAATATCATCAAAGTCATTAATGATGTCAACATATAAATACACTCATAGTTATCAGAGAGAGTTCAAAATCTTTAAGGAAATGCTGTGACATTATATTATAAAACTCCAGCACATTTTCCAAGAGTAGATTGTCTTAGGGAAAAAGAAAGGGGCAGAGGGGAATGTGACATGCTCTGATGTGATAAGTAGGTACAGTTACTTGTTTATTTAGTACAGATATAAAAGTTTTGGTCTGACCTCTTCAGACAGAACATTAAAGTTCAGGTTCGTTACACAGGGCCCTCTCTTGCCATCCAACCAAGTTCACTTGCCTACTGTCCAAGAGGAAGTAGAAGTTCTGAGACAGCAAAGTTTACAGCTGAAAAAGAGTTTTTGTAATTCTGAATTCCACTAAGAGGAGAGACAGGAAGAATTCCTCAAATAGACTTCCCTAAGACATTGGGAAAGTAAGTTTTTAAAAAGACTTTGATGGGGGCCGCTCCTGTGGCTCAGTGAGTAGGGCGCCGGCCCCATATACCGAAGGTGGCAGGTTCAAGCCCGGCCTCGGCCGAACTGCAAAACAAAAAAATAGCCGGGCGCTGTGGCAGGCGCCTGTAATCCCAGCTACTAGGGAGGCTGAGGCAAGAGAATCGCTTAAGCCCAAGAGCTGGAGGTTGCTGTGAGCAGTGTGACGCCACGGCACTCTACCCAGGGCGACAAAGTGAGACTCTGTCTCTACAAAAAAAAAAAAAAAAAAGAAGACTTTGATGGGCAGAAGATTAGGCAGTCAGTGTGTACTATGTGGCTGAGTCTGAGGAGGAAACATTCTTCCCTC